>JASDQU010790192.1:133679-156214 GCA_032191745.1 Picea mariana | reverse complement strand
CAATGGACATTGTGAATATAAAGGTAAAATTGTTGAATTTGGAACATCGCTAGTTGATGGGGGTGGCATGTCTCCTCGAGGAATATGATCACCAGCACAATCACCCAAAAGTTCCTCTTCCAGGCATTCTAAAACAATGGATCCATCCTCCAGATTCGTCTCCTCTAGATTGTTTTCCCAATTCACATATTTTTTATGGTTATATAAATCACTCTCCTCCCCTACATCACAATAATGCAACAACAACCTCAACTTGTAATGCACATAAACCAAGATTTATGCCCGGTCTGCATTAAAGTTGTAACTTTCTCTTTACATTGTGGATGAAGATGTAGGTGCTCTAACACCTCTCTGAAGAAGAGGTGTTAACAACCTGAGAAAGCACCTTCACCACCAATTTATGAAAATTTTTGGCAGAGGAACCATACATGTTCCACCATTCAATAGAACCCATCCTGTCTCGATCTTTGGTTGCATGCAAGTTACCAAAGACTCCATGCTCACTGATGTATTTTCTCAATTCGCCTCATACTTTAGCACACTCCTCTTCATCAGGTACCAACTTGTCCAATGCAAGCATATATACATTTTTCACCTCTGGATCTATGTGTGGTTTTCTCCTTTCCCCACCCCCAGGTGCTGGTTGGGACAACCAAGATGAAGAATAATATTTTGGGGTAAGGACATATGCCATGGCATGGATTGGAACATTCAAATTATCCCACCTTTTGACCACGGGTTTATGGATATGATCACACAAGATCACATCCCTCGGCTGAACAATGTCTTTTATTTGGCCTAACATGTTGTCCATCTGCTCATACGCCTCTCCAATCATCGACTGATCTGTATATGCAAACCGAATCATACTATAAATGGGTTTGGTGAACTGCAGAATATACCGAACCTGTTGCCAAAAATGGCCATCAAGAACTGTGTCCTCCACCTTCTAAAAGTCACTTCTCTCATATGCAGATGTAACCCTATATTTTAGATCCTGCCATGAATTACTCGAGGCCATACTAGCCAATGCTTCTCTTACCTTCAATAAGCACCTGAAGGTGAGATAATAGCTAGCAAATGTAAACTTTGCAATCTTTAGTAACTCCAACTTGGAGTGATTGTGAAAAATGAAGTGGGCCATGCTATGATTGGTAATAAATCTTATCATCTTCTTCCCTCTCTTGTATAAATCACCAATCCATCTATAATCATGGTCCTTCATTTTAATGATATCATGCATCAAAAGGTTCATTGCGTGAACCAAACACCTCGACCAAAATATATTGGGGTACCTATATTCAATGATTGCTTCTGCTGACTTACACTTAGCAAAATTATCAGTGATGACTTGAATGGAATTGTAGGGCCCAATATCTTGAATGGTTTTAAGAAATCCATCTGCAATATTAATACCTTTCTTGTAGCGATCTAAGTAGTCATGGGTTGATTTTGGACCTTTGTATTTCAAGTCCCAAGGTTCTAGATTTTTCATACCCAGGGCTACTATATCCTTTAGGGGAACCATTGATGGATTGGACCATTTCATGCCAATATGGTGAGCAAAGAACATTGAATGGTATACCACATGCATAGAGAAACCTGAAAATTTTTGCATCCACGTCATCTCTACAACCTTGGTCAAGTAAATATGATAGTGTTCTACGTGAAGGTGAAGGTGAGAATGCACTAGCATGGGCAGATGCAGCTTGACCAATGAACATTCTTTGTGTATTCTCATGTTCAACCTTTGGTTTTTTGGCTTTGTTTTGTGCTACCTCCTCTTCCCTTTTGTATTTCAGTCTTTCTTCAAGATCCACTTTCCCACAGGTTTTGATTCCTGTACTCTTACCTTCATCCCAATACATAGTCCCACATAGGTGCTTTATCACACATGTATAGGAACCTGTGTATTCTGTATGAAAATGGTGGCATATACATATTCTTGTTCCACCCCCTTTTCCTCTAGTAGTATTTGTGACATACTTCCATAGAGGTGTGTTCCTCTGTTTAACTTTTTGGGGATCATGATCATCACTGTCATTTTCATTGTCTTCATCCCCTTCCATTCCTTCTTCCTCTCCTTGGCATGTGTTGTCCACTTCTATTTCATCCTCACTATCATGGGTATTTTGACGTCAAATTCACACCACCATCATTATAAAAAAAAATGGAACCAAAATGGCATACCAAATTGACATCAACATCATGAATGTTGAACCTTGATAATAACTTGTTACCTGCAATAGAATGATGGAGGAGAAATAAGAAAGAGTAGGAGAAGAAAACATTCAAATATTCAACATAGCATATGCCATAATATACTAGTTTACAACACATGCATTTTTTTAAACAAAACAAGAAAGAAAAATGGGCTTAAGAGACTACCTCTTAATCTGTCCAATGGTGGTTGAATATGACTATGGTGGCCTTCAATCTCCCTCCAAGCTCTCACAAATGGAAACCTTCAAAGTTCAATGACAATATCCCTTACAAACTCTACAATCTCTCTTCCAAACTCTCCAATCTCCCTATGGGAGCCTTCAATATTCCTTCCAAGCTCTTCAATCCCTTCAATCCCTTCTAAGCTCTTCAATCTCCCTTCAATCCCCCTTCAATATCCTTCAATCTCCTCAAGAAATAGAAAGTTGCAAGAACACTCTCAAAGTCAAAATCCTCTTAGAAAAGATGAGTGAAGTGAATAAAATGAGAAATAGAATGAGACAAGAAGGAGTGAATGCATGCTTAAACTATTTACCCAACCCTAGGATACATTTCCCTTCACTCATTTCTCTTCAAAAATTAAAAAAAAAATCTCCCTAAGGCTTCCTCACGCGCAGGGGCCCTAGGGAGCATTTTTAGGGATCGTTTTTAATGTAGGGATCGCTTAGGGAGCTTCAAGCGAGATAATTCTCCCTGAGGAGGGAGTGTGCACTCCCTCCTCACAGAGTGTTCACTCCCTGGATGCTTCTTGAGCGCTCCCTACAAAACCAAGGAGCGCAAAATTTCCCTAGGGAGCGCACTCCCGAAAAACTCTCTCGTTCGGAGCATGATTCTGGAGTGGGATCGAGAGGGGTGGATCGCCCCCACATCATAGGTTAGGAGTGCTTATCAATGCATGGACCATGTAGCAAGAATATAGAAAATTAGAGTTACAAGAGTTGGATCGATTGGAAGCACTACTTCCAACCATTTTTGAAAAACCATGTCCTAATAATATAGCAACCAAATCCATGGTAAAAAACCCATCCAAATTATAGACCAAAATTCATATTTCAAACGCTTTACCCCAAGGGGTTGTCACACCAGACAGTCTACCTAGAACACCAACAAGCACAACTAAATCCTGAGATAGGGGTAAAATTATAGAAGATCTATAAGAAACGAAGAAGGCAGAGCATAAAACTCAAAAAATAAACCTTGTGTTTACCCAACTGACCCACTCTACTTCAACAAATATGTTTACTAGAAGTCAGAGGAAGATCCCCATAATCCCAATAAATCTATCCCGACACAAGCCATTGATTAATACAACGATAATTTATGCATAAATTAAATGTATTTGCCTTCATGCGAAATGACACATCAATTGAAAATGGTTCCACCTATATTTTATGCACATAAACCACATCAAAATATCAAGGAATATGAAAATATTCACTTTTTCCATTAACTTGTAACACCCTTTCTCTTAGGTTCGTGCCATGTTTTTCCCATTGATCCACCACATGATTGTTTTTTCATAGGATGTGGTAGATTAAAATTTCTTTGAATCCTTCAAGGAGAATTTGGATGTGAGAGATTATTCCCGTGAATAAGTTGTTACCAATGCTAGATCATTTGAGGATATCCCTAACAATGAGCATGGAGTTTCCAAGAATGACGATTTGTCAGAAACCTTTTTATTTCGCTATCCTAATTCCTTGCCACATAGCATATGATTCAGCTATATTGTTTGATGCTTGATCAAACCCCAAAGAAAAACACACTATGTTATTTCCTCTTGGATCTCCTAGTATCCCCCTCACTCTTGCCACTCCTGAAGTACCCTCTAAATTTTAAAATAGTATGTGTTGTAGCTAAATATGGATAATAAAATATTTGTGTTTTCAAATCATAGTAGTTTTTAGTATATTTTGTTATTCCATTTATACTCTTAGAATAAATTTATGATTTTTTTTAATATAAATATAATAATGTTTAGTTATATTATGCATTAGGTGCTTATTATTTTAAATATAAATAAATTAAAAATAACCAAGAGCTTTAATCCAACGGTCGCTAATAAATAAGATCGATGGTATTGATTAATTTCAGGGGAAAATGCAACTGAATTTTATATATACAAAGAGTCTTGAACTTGCTAAATCACTTTCCACACATGTGGCTAAACATCATTTATATCAGAGCTTTTTCAAAGAATATAAAATTGTTTGAAATGAGCTTGAAACCACCCGGTATCATGAAAACCATTTTCATACAGGTTGGTAGTTACACTCTTTTAAAGCATGCCAGACACATGATCACCAAGAGATAATCATTTCTTGAGATATTTGTAACACCTCGTTTTCCCCGAAGACTGTAATTATGATAAGAATTCATATAAGTATGTTTATGAACCATGTAATTATGTTTTGATTTGATAAAAGCACCAAAACCGTTGACTAAGAAGGACCAACCTTGAAAGTACTGGCCATGATACACAAGTGGGAATTGATGAAGCAAGGATTAATGTAGTGGCATGGAGTGGGGAGTTGATTTGTTTTTATGAAGAAAACAAGAAGCTTCTTTAACAAGATAATTTATGCTTCTTAAGCATAAACTCATATCTCCCAATGTACCTTATCTGAATGAACAATGTGACCTGTTATGAAAGGCTAGGGAAGTGGTTATGGAAGTTAATGGTTGTTGACAGATTTGTATTTTGTAGAATCAATGGATAATTGAATGACTATCAGTAGGATGCCACAAATTTTTTCCTTCATAATGGGAACTGCAGACTGCAATTTGTGTTTCCATGAAGGCTACGGGAATTCCAAGGAAATTGGTGGAGGAAGAGGCCAAAGGTGGAAAAAGACACCACCAAAAACTACAAATAGAGAGTTCGACCAGACATTAAACAAGTAGAGAATGGTATCAGATATAGAACACACATGAGGGTGGAAACAGACCACCCAATGACAACCAAAGAATGTACGAATATATGAATGGGATTTGCGAGAAGTGGACTCACAAAGAATAGGCGTTGAGAACAGAGGAGTTAACAATAATAGATTGAAAAAAGAGAGAATTTTCCTTGAATAAAATAGGAAACTCGTCCAAATTTAGAGTGATCACCCTGAACAGAGAAAACTTGAATCCAGACTGGAGCAAGAAGAACTACAACTTGGTGCTTATTGGACAAAAATTGAAATTGGTAAGGGGAGGTTGCTGAGAGACTGTTTAGCAGATAAGGGACTCCCTTGTGTAGAGAAAATCTAGTTGAGAAACCACCTAATAAACCTGTAGAGTCACTGAGCTTAGTGGGAAGGGGGAAAATTTCATTGTTGTCAGTGGAGAAAGGAGAGTAACCTTCCTAGATCATTTGAGTTAGAGACCAGCTGAATCATTCCACTTGTGGTATCATGGCTTGGAATGAGGGTGGCATACTGTAAGAATGAATTCTATAGTGTGGCCTAAGGTTGGGAGGAAATACATCCTCTCTTAGTCAGTTGGTATTGGTAATTTCCTGATCAGATAAATATATAACCTGAATTGTTTATAATGTGTATGATGATTTCTATGTACTTGTAATTGCATGGTTAATGGGAATGTATATTATTGTAATTAATAAAAGGGAATCTCTGCATAGTTGAGATGAATTATCAAACCAAACTTTCATTTAAGTGTGAACAATCATGCCCTATGAACCTTATGGATTTAGAKGAAATTTTGCAGGACRTGRACAAAAACATCATTTAACCAGTGATGGGATATCCTGTTGACCAGGGAGATCCTTATAAAGGATAGAGGACCCTGAATCTTGAGAAATCCCCGATATTTTGTGGAAAGCTTGCAAGATATGGATTATATTACCTTTTCATGAGGTTGAGAGACCAACGATGGTCTAAGAGTGTTTTCATACTCTTGAATACCTGGACCAAACCCTGTAGAACCCTAAAATTTGGATAAGTCCCTAAGAAGAGCATTAATGAGTAAGGAAATCATGTGATGCATTGGGATAGATTATAATCGTTGATTTGATAGGATAATTAAATATCATCCCTTCATTGGGAAGGAATCGTCTTTTTGAACGAATGTGAGCAAGGACTTGTAAAATTACAATGAAAAAAGTGAAAGTTCTAAAGAAGGGACCAAGATCGTTAATCCGTCAGGAAAATCCATCAACACAATTTGGACCATTGATTTGATGTGCATCATCATTGGGGAATTAAGATTTGGTAGAGTGAGGATCAATATAGGGAGTGATGAAAACAATAAATGCATAAGGATCAACGAGAGCCATCGATCAGTATGTAGGCGAGAGTTAATCTCCGTCGTGAATATTTGGGAACCCTAGTTAAGTGCTAAAAGGGAATGATGACATTATGACTACATGGCTTGCCAATTTGGAAACTAGTGTACCCTAGTGGTGGCATGTGTTACTAGAGGAGTGTTCAATTGACGTGAGTGGTCCCAAACAGGGTTAGAAGCCCAAAAAGTGTCGAACGAAATCTAGACCGTTATATATATGGGTTAGAGAATCTCAACCATTCATTGAAAGTCGTCGAGAATGGTCCATAAGTTTGGACATAGGTAAGTGCCAATGACGATGAGGTTGGGAGATTAAACAAAAATCACTAATCAACGGATGGGAGAGATGAAATGTCAGTCGTGGATCCTAGTTGGCCCCACTTGTATCATGAGAGAGAGATATAAAGGCATGGGATTTATCTTCCATGCAATTTGGAGGCCCCGATACAATTAGAGCCATTGGAGGCTAAGTCCCGAGATATGTTGTATATGAAGTAGATATGACTAGGGTGATTGTCATCAGAATAGGGTAGAGGTGTGAATGACACTTCGTGGGTAATGGACCCTGATCCAAAAATCCTTAGATACCAAGATAATCTTTAAAAACCCGTATTAGCATCTAATTTTATTCATAAATATTTCTTGATCATATTGAGGTAATTTTCATAACACATGTTTATATTCTACTTATCCAAAATCTCATGAAATGGTGAATAACTTGAAGAATAATGAGATGACACAACAAAAACTAAAAGAACTCAAATATACAAGATTTCATAACGGAGTTTACTACATCTTTGATTTACCTTCATCAATGAGACTACTCTTCATTAATCTCAAATGCCAAATTACAATACAAAATAGACTTACCAAGTCAAATTTGAAGTCTCTCTTCAATTCCACTGCTCAATCTCAGAAATAGAGCTTGCCATTGAATTCCTCTCAAAACTCTGAGAAAAATGAGTATAATATTGACCATATTATGAACTGGATCAATTTCACTCTCTTTACATGCCAAACAATGCACTATGCCACTCATAAATGACAATTTGGACTAATAATTTCATAGAAAACATATTAGCACAAAACATACCTCACCATCGTGCTCTTCTAAAAAAAAATTAAAAATGAGTATAAACATGCCTATGTTTGGACATGGTACTCCATGGCACGTAAATCGAGACAACCATCATCACTAGGCACTCCTGGAATGCACTTCGAGATAAATTATTGTACCAATGAAACAAAATTTTATGCACTATACCACCCGTACCCTCTCTCAGGATCCATGCCCATAAATATGCCTAGGTCATCCTAACCATGGCTCGAAACTTGTGTTAGATACCTAACCATATGTAACCAAACTTAAATAATTATTTAAGAGTTTGTTATAAAGAACACGATGTATAGTGAATTGGTTGGAGGATTTTTTGTAAGTCATTGGTACAATGGAATATTCTTTGCATTCCATCAGAGGTTGGGGGTTCTAAACCCACCGATCCCATAACCATTTTGATACCCAGCCCAACTTGGCTTCTCGAAGGTGCCACATGGGCACCATATGATTGGTCCACATGGATCTATCATCGGTCCATATGTCACCAATTGTACCTACCACATATTCATACAAAATTTTATTTGTCGGTTTATAATTGGTCGACCTATTTCCTTCCATGTCATCATATGGATGCCACATCATCTATATGAATGACACATGTCACTTCCTGATAGGTCCAACTAGATATTGGTTCATCCAATTCTGGGTGACATGCGGCATGATGTCCTACTACTATGTCACCCTGCTGACATCAACATGATGTCAACCCAAGCTGTACAAAAATGCCACGTGTCACCTTTGACTTTGACTTTTTGACCATGTTGACTAGAACTTTGACCAGCCATAACTTTTGCATACGAACTTTGTTTGAGGTGATTTTTGCATCGTTTGAAATATATCGTCAATATCTACGCAATGAATTTATTTTATGGAGAATTTGATATGGTAAAATTTTGAGCATTTATGGATCCTCTTGGACCTCTATGAGCATTTTGGATCCTTCTGGACCTCTGTGAGCATTCCAGATCCTCCTTGATCACACCTTCCAACTGAAGAACTTTTGGTCCTCCAAAAGTATGAATATTTTAACAACTTAGTGATGATAAATTTTACTCACTCTTCCACCTTACTGAAATGCTCTTATTTAGTAACTTAGTGATGATGAAGCTTCTTTCACTCTTCACCTTACTGATTATTCCAGGACTGAATTTTCATCTTGGATATTGGATCTTGGATACATATTTTTTTTATATATCAGTGTACTTGTATCTACTTCTTTGGAATATGGTTATGACTCTGGCTTTGGGCTACTGAAGCTAGTTAGATCTACTTTCAGTTTTGGCTCAGAGATTCCTTCATAACAAAAGTATGCTCACTGAATCTTTGTATTATCCAAATCTGAACTTTGTACTCAACATCCACTACCATCTCCTTCTCTGCTAAATATAGTCTATCTCAACAATCATGAAAAACCAAGTCAAATGTTGATCTATTCCTTACCCATCTTGGACTCACTAATCATGTACTGCAGATGTATATGTAGGAGTCTCTGAATGAATCCTATGTTCACTTCATCTCTCATTCCATGAAATAAACTCAAAATATGTCTTCCACAAACATCTGTATTGTTTGACTTGATTTTGATCAAGGTATACATCTACATGAACATGACATAATATCCTGGAGATGCTTATAGCATACATATTTTACAAGTAAAATTACCTCTTATCTTTACCAACTCTAGGGAGATTTACATTACTTTGATGTTAGTCTTGGTCTCGATCTACATGCTCCAATTGCCTACATTCTTCTATTCATTCTCCTTTGGTTCTTTAGAATACTAATTTTAACTTAGATGATTTGATTCATATGAAATTCTTTAGCTGATAATAAGACAATTATTGTTGTATTTACTGTTGTCGAAAGGCTTAGAAATCCCTACAATATTCCTCTCACTCTTGAAAATTTATAAGGTGGCTATATAGAAATATTACAAGAGTCCTCTCACTCTTAACATTCTCTAATGATTGGCTAACAAGCCTTCTAATACAACAATAGAAATAGACTTAGGAGGTATTTACATATGCATGCTATCTTGCAAATTTACAAATACACATATTTACAATGAAATATTTTCTGATAGGAGGTTTTCTTCATGGACTCATTCTTCCATTTACACTAGAAGGAGTCTCACATCTTCCTATCTATGAAAATTCCTCTGACATTGATGTTGAATCTAACATTGAATCTGATGGTGAACCTAATGTTGAATCCAAGAAATAATTAGACCCAATTATAGGTCTTCCAAGTAACCTATATAACCTCTCCTTTCGAACACCAAGCACTACTGTCATGACTTGAGTAGCTTCCCTTGAATACACAAGTACGTGTTAATCCTAGAACACAACTGCATATCCTTCATCTTCAAAATATGCAATTGAGAGTAGGTTTAATTTCAAATATGGAACATATAACATATGTTTGATTCCTAGAAATCATCCCGACTCGAGCTAGAACCTTACATAACCAACTCCTCTGACTACCTTTCTGAAATTAGTTTCATATCCTATATAGAAACATGTGTCGATCTCTGAGAAAGTAAGTAATACTAATATCATTCATGTCATGGGGAAATATGAGCCACTTTCCATGAACCATACCTCGATGTCTTCATATGTCACAATGTTAGGACCATCCATTAAGAAGTATTCTTTCTCGAATCTTTTACAAAACTATAAACTTCACTTGGGGTTGTTGCATGTCTTCTTGCAAGTGCCTTCACATATTTTTGGTTCTGCTTTGGACATAAGTGTGGATAAAGTGTCCAACACCTCTCTATATGATGTCCACTCTTACCACAATAAGAGCATAGTGTCTTGTTCCTATGTTGGAACCACAATCCCTTCTTGTCATTCCCCCTTTTCATTTGTCTTGATAAATGACTTTTCCCCTTAGCATTCTTCTTGGATGGATTTTCTTGGAAGGACTATTTTCTTTGACATTTCACCATATTATGGGTACTAGTTCCACAAGAAGCACATGTATACTTAGACCATACATTTATACCAATCCTACTAGTGGGAAATGTCTTCACTCCCTCTTTAGAATGCACATATCTTCCTGGAGATGTATTACATTTGTTACCTTTCCTTGGGATGGAAGGTAAGACTAACTTATTATGAAGGACCTCTTCATCTAAAGTTATTCTTACTTTATCCATCCTTGAGCATTATCCATCTTGATGGGGAGATGAAGAATATGAGGAATCATATTTCTCGATCATACCTTTTGAAGGAGATAATTTCTCTTGCATTGGAGACTTTTCATTCTCTACTTTCCCAACTCCATCGAATGGTGATGGTGGTGCTAATATTTGATCCTTAGTCTGCAACTTTCTTTCCAACTCATGAAAAGTACCTCTGTCCTCATGACATATTGATCGATCTTAAAGATTTTGCTTCTCCTCCTCGAGAGATTGTAGTTGCATCCTTAATTCAAAATTCTCCTTCTAAATATGTCAGTTAATGTCCTTATGGAGCCTTAAATTCATGAGAGATTTACCCATGTTGTCTTCTAAAAAAAAAGATCTAACTGAGAGCCTTCAAAAACTTCACCAACTTGAGTCTTGAACCTTGTTACATCAACTTGCAAATACACGTCAAACCTGGCTCTAATTCCACTTGATCCAAAAATCCTTAGATACCAACTTGATCTTTAAAAACCCATATAAGAATCTAACCTAATTCAGAAATATTTCTTGATCGTATTGAGGTGATTTACAAAACACATGTTGATATGCTACTTATCCAAAATCTCATGAAATGATGAATAACTTGAATAATAATGAAATGACACATCACAAAATAAAAGAACTCAAATATACAAGATTGGATAACGGATTTACTGCATCTCCAAGTTCCCTTAATCAATGAGACTTCTCTTCATTAATCTCAAATGTCAAATTATAATACAAAATGGACTCACAA
Source organism: Picea mariana (assembly GCA_032191745.1). Lineage (NCBI taxonomy): Eukaryota > Viridiplantae > Streptophyta > Pinopsida > Pinales > Pinaceae > Picea > Picea mariana. The sequence goes on along the minus strand of JASDQU010790192.1, from coordinate 144,658 downwards.
AGTCAAATTTTAAGTCACTCTTCAATTATGCTACTCAATATCAGAAATAGAGTTTACCATTTAATTCCTCTCGAAACTCTGAGACAAATGAGTATAATATTGACCATACTTTGAACTGGATCAATTTCACTCTCTTTACATGCCAAACGATGCACTATGAAACTCATAAATGTAAATGTGGACTAATAATTTCATAGAAAACATCTTAGCACAAAATAGACCTCACCATCATGCTCCTCTCGGAAAAATGAGAAAAATGAGTATAAACATGCCTATGTATGGACATGGTACTCCATGGAATGCAAATCGAGACAACCACCATCACTAGGAAATCATGGCACACACTTCGAGACAAATTACTATACCACCAACATTAAATTATATGCATTCTGCCACCCATACCATGTCTCGGGATCCATTCCTATAAACAAACCTAGGTCGACCTAACCATGGCCCGAAACCTATGCTAGATACCCGACTGCATGTAACCAAACTTAAATAATTATTTGTGTTTGTTATAAAAAACACTATGTATAGTGAATTGGTTGGTGGATTGTTTGTAAGTCATTGATACAATGGAATATTCTTCGGATTCCATTGGAGGTTGGGGGTTTGAAACCCACCAAGCCTTTAGCCATTTTGATACCCAACCCAACTTGGATTCTCGAAGGTTCCACGCGACACCATATGATTGGTCCATGTGGTGGCCTATAATCAATCCATATGTCGCCAATGTACCTACCACATATGCATACAGACTTCCATGTGTCATTTTATAATTGGTATGTACAGATGACATGTGTCACTTCCAAATAAGTCCAACAAGATGTTGATTTGTCCAATTCTCAATGACATGTGGCACGCTGTCATGTTGTCACATCACCTTACTAACATCACGTTGTCATGTTTTCACATCACCTTACTGAAATTTGTGAGTGTTCTGGATCCTCCTGGATCAAACCCTATGACAAAGAAGGTTTTTTCAAAGTTAGAACCTTTGGTTCATGAAATAAAGGGAATGTGCCATATTGGTGCCACGTCAGTGCCACATTGGATGATATGCATGGAAGGATGCCACATGGAGGCCACGTGGTAGTGAGGTTGATTTAGATGGTGAGGATTAAAATATTTTTGGAGGTTGTAACTTGATATCTAGAGATCCGATCCAAGCATGGTCACTGTCATTTGGAAGCTCTAAGTGAGAATAATCCATCTATGGCCCTTAACATTAGGTAATAAATAAGTTGAGGAGATAATAATATTAACATACCACCAAACTAAGAGAATTTAGGGGGTCGGGTGTGTTATAGAGTGGTATCAGAGAGATGTTCAAACTTCGAGCCTTAATGGGTCACCAATGCTGCTTGAAAACATTTAAAGAAAGTTTTACTAATTGTCTAGTATGCATGGTTTCATTGGTAAACTAATTACTAATGATGGTTGTTGTTACATCATGTAGGACGTACTAAAAGGAGCCAAAGGTGATTGGTGCAGTACAACATGGATGACACCTCACACCTTGGAGACAAAGAGTTTGATGGCTGGAGGGATAGAGAAACTCCCCTAGATTTTATGGACATTGTTCAAAGTTTGAAGGAAGACAATGAGAGGCTTATGAGATCCCAAGCTGAACAAGAAGAATTAAATGTAGTATTACTGCAGAGTCTATCTGAAATACATAAACATTTGCAGCAAGGTCCTAGCAATGCAAAGTTTCAACATTCAGAGGTTGAAACCTCCTTCAGATGCCCAGAAGCACGGGTTGGCTCACAATGATGTGGAAAAGATTTCTTCTAGGAATAATCATTAGAAGTCCAAGAGTGGTAGATCAGGTGGAAGTCTTTCCATGGATTTTCCTAGTAGGGAGACTACTTTGACAGAGTTGTCCAGTAGTGGCACAAAGTCGAGTATCCCAATGAAGAAGAAGAGGAATAATTCCCATATTTCTTTGACTGAGGAATTCAAGAGGGCTAAGCCTCCTACCTTCGATGCAGAGATAAAGAAATGAGAAGAAGTTGAAGCTTGGATATTTGGTTTGAATAAGTACTTTTGGGTACACAATTAATTTGATAATACCAAGGCAAGGATTTCCTTTTTTAATTTGAATGGAGGAGCCTCTATTTGGTGGGAATACCTCAAGGAAATCAAGGGATTAAAGGAAGGAAAATTGACATGAAGACAATTTGAGAAATACTTCCGAAAGGATTACCTATCGAAAAAATATTACGATGACAAAATCAAGTAATTCCATAGGATTAAGTTGGGACAACTTACTATGGATGAATATTTCAAAAGTTTTATGGAACTGTTGAGGTATGTCCCTTAACTCAAGGATGATAAGGATATATTCCAATGTTTTCTTAATGGATTACCATAGTCCTATCCTAATCGAATTGAATTTGACATACCCAAGATGTTAGAGGACACCATTCATAAGGACAAGTGGTGTATGATCAGTCTAAGAATAGGCAAGATCCTTCAAATGAATAGAATAGTAAGAACAAGAGAATATTCTAGAAGAAGGGATTCAAGTCATTTCCCTTCAAGAGTTCCAAAAAGGTGCACAATTGGGTCAACTAAGCAGGAGTGTGCATCAACAAAACTTTCCATCTCGTAGTGGAAATAAGCCAACAAAGAAAGCAAGGGAAAGAGAAGAGGATCCCAATAAAGGACCTTTGCAACATTGAGGATGTGGAGAACCAAACATGTTGAGGAATTTTCCCCACAGGAATCATGACGACAAAAAGGTGTATAATGTGCAGGAAGCAACTATAATCAATGATGTGGCTCGAAGAGTTCTGAGAATTTATGCAGCTGTAGAGAACCGAGAAGTAGACCACCAAGCCTCTGTGGTGGAATTGTAAGGTATTATTGCCAATCAACCTATCTCTATTTTAATTGACCTAGGTTCTAACCTCAATTATATTTTGCCTCAAGTTGTTAAGGAACATTCATTGCATAAAAAGAAGCATGTGAAAGCATGGTTGGTTCAGTTAGCCATTGGAACAATGAGGAAAGTGGATGAGTTGATTGAAGCATGTCCAATTGAAATGGATGGACTGCAAACTCATGAAGCCTTGAATATCTTACCCCTAGGTTCCTATGACATACTATTGGGAATGGACTGGCTAGCTTCCCAAAAGGCAAGGTTAATTTCTATAAGAAGGTTTTGGAACACGAACATGAGGAATAAAATGCAAGGATTTTGTAAGGCATTAGGAAGCCAATTTCAATAAGGCAAATATCAACGTTGCAACTCAAGAAGTTTAGTAGAAAAGGTTGTCCCTTGTATGTAATACAAGTGCTTGACTCAACATAAAGAAATGAGATGAAATATGAAGATCACTCAGTACTATAGGATTTTAGAGACGTGTTTCCAGAGGAGGTTCTTGGATTGCCTCCGAAAAGAGATCTTGATTTTTCAATAGCTCTTGTGCATGGAGCAGTTCCAACATCAAAAATTAATTACAGAATGAGAACACCATAGTTGGTTGAGCTAAAAGTGTAGTTGAAAGAAATGTTGGATAAGGGTTACATCAGACCGAGTGTATCCCCGTGGGGAGCACCAACCTTGTTTTTAAAGAAGAAGGATGACATGTTGAAATTGTATATCGAATATAGATATAACAAGATGACCATCAAGAACAAGTACCCTTTTCCTAGGATAGATGACCTCTTTGATCAACTCAGAGGAGATACAATATTCTCAAAAATCAATTTAAGGTCAAGATATCACCAAGTCAGAATCAAGGACGAGGACATCCACAAGACAACCTTTAGAACAAGGTATGGGAACTATGAGTTTGTGGTGGTACCATTTGGACTCACAAATGCACCATCTACATTCATGTGTTTGATGAATAACGTGCTCGGAAAATATTTGGACAAGTTTGTGTTAGTATTTGTGGATGAAATTTTGGTGTATTCAAAGAATAGAGAAGAGCATGAAGAGAATATTATGATGGTGCTACAAGTGTTAGGATAAAACCAGTTGTATGCTAAGTTTAGTAAGTGTGATTTCTTTCAAAATGGAATCCAATATCTAGACCATGTGATCTCAGCAGAAGGAGTGGATCTTGATAAGATAAAGGAAATCATGGATTGGACTTCCCCTAGAAATGTGACAGAAGTAAGATCCTTTATGGGATTGGTTGGGTATTATAGGAGATTCATAAAAGGATTTTCCAAGATTGGTAATACTATTACCTTGTTACAAAGAAAAGGGAAGAAATTCATATGGTCACCGGAGTGTGAAGATAGCTTCCATCAGCTAAAGTATCTATTAACTAATTCACCTATTTATTGGTTTGTATAGATGCTTACAAGGAAGGACTCGATGGAGTTCTCATGCAATAAGGGAAAGTGATTTATTATGAATATTGAATGTTGAATGAGCATGAGCATAAGTATGTTACCCATGATCTAGAATTGACATCTATTGTGCATGCATTGAACATGTGGAGACATTACTTGCTTGGGAAGAGATTTTTTCTAATGATCGACCACTGTGGTATGAAGTACCTATTTGACCAACCAAGGTTGAATGCTATACAGGGCAAGTGGATGGTGTTGATCAACAAGTTTTATTTTGAAATCAAACACATTAAAGGGAAGGAGAATAGAGTGGCAGATGCACTCAGTTGAAGTGTGGAGGCTATACACTTAGGAACAACAAGTGTAGGAGAGTCTAACATTCAACAGAGGATTAATACCTTCTTGTAGGAAGATGAGTTCTTAGATCAAGTGAAAGAGGGATTAAAACGATAACCCAGGGAAAATAAATACAAAGGGTATCATCTTGGAGCTGATAGTATTTTTTTATATAATAACATATTGTGTGTTCCTAATTCAATAGATTTGAGGCATTTAATTATGGACGAGTTTCATAAAATGCCATATGTAGGTCACCCTAGTTACCATAAAATGGTGACATTGATAAGGCAATTGTACTATTGGCCCAGGATGAAGCATGACATTGCTCAATATATTGCAAAATTTTTAGAGTGCCAACAGGTGAAAGTTGGGCATAGACATCAGAAAGGTTTATTGAAGCCTTTTCCTATTCTAGAGTGGAAATGAGTAGTGATTTCCATGGATTTTATTATAGGTCTACCTAAGAAGATCAAGCAACATGTTGTGATCATGGTTATAGTGAATAAGCTGAGCATGGAAACTGATCTTATTCCTATCAAATCTACTTTTAAAACCATAGATGTTGCTAACGTTTTTATAAAAGAAATTTTCAGATTGCATGGTTTGCTTAAAACCATAATTTCAAACATAGATTCTAAGTTCACCTCGAATTTTTGGAAATGCTTGTTTGCAGGCTTGGAAACACAACTAGTGTTTAACACAACCTACCATCCTCAAACAGATGGTTAGACCGAACTAGTGAACAAAGTGTTAGAAGACATGTTGAGGATGCATGTTATGCATCAAGCCAAACAATCAGAAGAATATCTACCTTTGGTAGAGTTTTCCTATAAAAATGGTTATCAGAAATCATTGAAAATGATCCCGTTTGAGGTTATGTATGGAAAAAAAGTGTAGATTTCCAATTAGTTCGGACAACCCAGTGGAAAAAATCACACTTGGACCATAATTGATGAAAGAAATGGAACATGTCATGGTTAATATAAGGTAAAATATGAAGGTAGTAGAGGATAGAAAAAAGAGCTATGCAAACAACAAGAGAACTCACAATGAGTTCAAAGTAGGATACCATGTGTATCTCTGAGTGAAACCCAAGAGAAGTTCCCTAAGAATGGGAGTGTGTGCTAAATTGGCACCCTGATATTGTGGAGCACTTGAAGTCCTAGATATAATAGGACCAATGGCATACAGACTTGCATTACCACCTATTGTTAGAGATCATAATGTGTTACATGTATCTTTGTTAAAGAAGTATGTCCACAAACATAATCAGGTAATTGATTGGATTGTGATACAGGTGGAACCAGAGGGAGAATTCCAACCCAAACCAATTTCATCCTAGACAGGAGAGAAACAATGCTATAGAACCAAGCCATTGTGCAGGTCAAGGTGCAATGGAAGCAATTTGGAGCAGGTGAAGCTACATGGGAGTTGGAAGATGCCATGAGATTTGCATACCCATTTTTGTTTTCTATATAATTGTATATACATGGTGTTTTAAACACCAAGAACATTGTTCATTTTAAGGGGGAGGGGAATGTAACACCCTGTTTTCCCCTAAGAATGTAATTATGATAAGGCTTCATACATGTATGTTTATGAAGAATGTAATTATGTTTTGATTTAATAAAAGCACCAAAATCATTGACTAAGAAGGAACATCCTTGAAATTACTCGCCATGATACACAAGTAGGAATTGATGAAGCATGGATTGATGAAGTGGCATGGAGTGGGGACCTGAGTTGTTTTTATGAAGAAAAAAAGAAGCTTGTTTAACAAGCTAATTTATGCTTGTTAAGCATAAACTCATACCTCCCAATGTACCCTATTTGAATGAACCACGTGACCAATTATGAAATCCTAGGAAAGTGGTTGAGGCAGTTAATGGCTATTGACGGATTGGTATTTTGTAGAAGAAAGGTCCAATTGAATGAATGAAAACATGAAGCCATGGATTTTCCCCTTTAGAAAGGGAACTGCAGATTGTAGGAAGGTCGCAACAATTCCAAGTAAATCGGTGGAGGAGGAGGCGAAAGGTGGAAAAAGAAACCACTAGAGACTACACATGGAGAGTTCGACCAAACGTTCAACAAGCAAAGAATGGTATCAAAGAAAAAAAACACATGGGGGTGGAGACAAACCACCCAATTAAAACTAGAAAACACATGAAGATATGAATGGGATTTGCGAGAAATAGACTCACAGAGAACATGCACTGAGAACAAATGAGTTCACGAGCACATATTGAGAAACGTTTGAAGTTTCCTTGAAGAAAATATTAAACTTGTCCAAATTTAGAGTGATCACCCTGAAAAGAGAAGACCTGAATCCATACTGGAGAAATAAGGACTACAACTTGGTGCTTACTGGATTTAAACCGACATTGGTAAGGGGAAGTTGTTGAAGGGATGTTTAATAGAGAAGGGAATCCCTTGTTAAGACGAAATCCAGATGAGAAACCACCTGATAAACATATAGATTCCCTAAGCTTAGTGGGAAGGGGGAAACTTCTACTATTGTTAGTGGAGGAAGGAGAGTAACCTTCTTGAATCATCTGATTTGGAGACCAACTGAATCATTCCCCTTGTGGTATCATGGCTTGGCACGGGGGTGGCATAATGTAAGAAGGAATTTTGTAGTGTGGCCTAAGGTTGGGAGGAAATGTGTCCTCTCTTAGTCAGTTGGTATTGGAAATTTCCCAATCAGATATGTTGGGGGAGGAAATGTGTCCTCTCTTAGTCAGTTTGACAAAGATATGCTGGGGAAGGTGCCACAACTCATATATGCAGATCGCGGCATTAAAAGCATGAAGAAGTTCTCTGAAATTGTGCCCCACCATTATCTAGATTTGAAAGTAGTCCCAACAACAAAACAAAGCATTCCTGTGCCCCATGTATGGGGCAAAGGATTGGAGCGAGAAGGGATACTCAACATGTTCGACATCCCACACTTTGGACGAAGCAAGAAAGTAAATGCATGCGTTAATTTTCTCCTATCTCGCATGCATGAAGGGTATTTGTGGTTGGATAGGCCAATCTTGATAGATTCAAACTTGATCAAAAAGATCATAGGATTATCGACATAGGGGGAAGATCCCACCTTGATGTTTACCAATGAAAATATAGACAAGGCCTCGTCAGAGGCCATGAAACAAAATTTTCTCACAGTTAGACAGGTGCACAACCTAGATGTGCCAAGCATATGCAACTCCACTATCAGACTTGCAACATAGGTGTTGGCATGCAAGCTACTACAAAAATGCAGGAAGTACCAAGTGCCAACAAGAGTGATCGCCGCAAAAAATACGCGTGGGGAAGATACCTCCATGAGCTAGGCCCCATTCTTGTTAAACCAACTTCTTATTGACTATGCCGACGCACAAGATAGGGGCATGGAGTTCCATTATCCATGGCCTATAATTTTTCCTGTGTTCACAACATGGGAAGAGTTGGAGGACACACAGTTCTTCAGCCTAAGAGGGAAACCATGTTTAGTAGAAAAATACTAGAACTTCGGGTATACAAAGAAATAAACAATGCCAAACAGACAACAACGTAGATTTTTTTATCTATGATGAAAGGATTCAACAGTGCATTAAGGACACATTGTGCATAACACCACAACTGGTGGAATCATATGCACCAATTGCACAATTTCGAGTAGACCGACATCATATATATGTACAGGAAAAGAAGGACCTGAGAGAGGAGTGGGTCCAGACAAAGTACAAGGTTACTAAAGGAGATATACATCTAATCATGCAGGATTGGGACTTAGATTGGAAGATCCATGTAGATGGCGCTAAGATAAAGAAACCTGGTAATGAAGAGGTAGGACAATGCAACGATACGGGGAATTATCAGGAACCCGGTCAAGGAAATGGCATAGAGGATGTACCAAAGACCACACCATCAACAGAACAAACACAACTGACACTTCCCGAGACATGAAAGAAAATAAAATACAAGGGTACAAGACCAATCCCATCTACACGCAAAAAGAAGAAAGCGCACAAGGAACCGACCATTTATACACTGACAAATGATGACATGGACCAAAACAGTTACCAAGTAAAGGATGTCACTGAGGAGGTAGTTTAGAAGATGTCATAGTGGCATGAATAAATCAGTAAGAAGATGCAATATTAACTCACTGAATTGTAACAACGGCTAGAGATAGTAAGCTTGGCAACAGAAATAATATCGACGGAAGGAAAACTGACAGGCGTGACATGGGAAGTAGAAGCTACCACTTCCCACTTCTCACAAATGATTGAAGGGCGCAAAATGATAAAAATATCAATAGATGCAATCAAGTTCCCCACACCTGAGATGCAAGAACAAGTACAAGGACTTGCAAACAGATATTTCCACAATAGTGATACAGGGATTGCAAACATGTATTGCGCAGGAATTACGACTTTGCACAGAGTCTGCTTCTAGCGATTTGATAAAATTGTAGAGGAGAAAAAATAACTATAGAAGGAATACAAAACCTCTCTCCATGAAAAGAGCGCAGTGGAGAAAAAAGTTGAAAGCATACTGAAGGAGAAGAGTTAGGCCAAAGAAAATGTCGAGAAAACAATGGAGGAGAAGGTCGAAGCCAATAAAATGGTGCAACACATACAAATGATCGTCCAAAAATTGTATAAAGAAATCCCAGAAGCACTAATGATAGTAGAAGCTACAATGGAGGAACATGTGTCAAATATTGGAAAAGTCATAAAAGGGCTCCGCAACAATATTGAAGACTTGGAATCACAGACAGTACTCGGGACACCACCAGAAGAAGGAGAACAAAGGGAAAATATAGCGTAGACATTAGTTGCAAAAATTAAAATACAAGAACAGGAATGCACAAGGTTGTGCGGAGAGAGCACACATATTTTGACCCATATCACATTGAATCCAGAGTTGAAGGGGATGGATGATAAAATAAGCAGCGTACAAGAGAATTCCCACCAAGCAAATGAGAGAATTAACACTTTACCACCTACGAAAAGGATAATGACAATTCTGGCTAGCAGACAACTGTATGTTGAAGTAGAATAGATGAAAGCAAAACAAAAGAGTATTTTTCAAAAATTGGAACCCCTACAGGAAGAATCACTCCAGGTGATAGGGAAGTTTGTCACTATGCATGGAACCACGAAGAAATCAGCATTGAAGACTAAGGAGAAGCTCACAACGTTGATAGCACATACCATCGAGGAAATTTTAAGTAAGGAAGAAGAAGTCACGGAAGAGGTACAGATAACCAGAGAGACCCTCCAAAATTTAATGGAGGTGGGGAAAATCACAACATAACAGGCCTGAGTGGCATGGGAGGAACCACAAGTGAGTGTTGGGGGCATGTTGGGCATGCATTATGGAAATAATATTCATGAAAATCCTAAGTATGGAAGATGTGCACAACAAAAGAAGAAGGAAGATAAGGTAGGCTTGGGAGTGTGCAGCCGAGGCACATTCAGGGGTACAATGCACAGTAAGAACAAACAAAGTAGAAAAATAAATAAGAAGAACAAACTAGCAGAGAATAAAGTAAGAGATGAAAGTAGGCGAAAAGGAAGGATAACAACTCGACATGCTAAAAGTAGAAAGATGCGTAAAAGCAAGAAGACTAGTTATCAAGAAGGAAAAAGTAACATCCAGACGTAAAAGTAGGTAAAGCATCCCGAACAACAAGTCAACACGAGTTGTCATGAGTTGTAATAGGGTTTTGGGATGAGAAAAGTAGGGTTTTAAGCACTAGAAATTTATGTATAAATATGTAATGGGTTGGGAAGATAGGGGTTCTCTAGATGTACTTTCGATTTCGGTTCCAATTTGTCGAGATTTACTATTTTGTAAGAAGAGTGATAGAATAGGATGAGAGTTGAAGATTCCATGTCTAAATGTGAGGGAGAAGTTGCAGAGAGAGGATTTCATTGTAGAGTGGCTAGGATATTGTTGGCAGCCAACTAATTTTTTTTATTTTCTGCTGCCTACACCTATTGTCGCATTAACGACAAATCATCGTCGCATTGTGCTACTAGATATTCGTTTCATTCTTGCAACGATTACAATTTGACTTCGATTTAGTTTTCACAATTGAAAGTGTGAAAACACCTCTCTCGTTGCTTTGACTGTCGTCTTTTTTTTATTGATTTGTTGAAAGACACTTGACCACTGGTTTATCACTTCATTGCAAAAGTTTCTTTTAAACTATACCTTAATTGCGCAACTTGATTTCTTTGATAAAGCATTGAAAATGTTAAGTTATGAGTTATGTTTGATGAAAAAAGGGTCATAATTGATTTGGTTTCATATATGATATAATTATTATT
>JASDQU010790192.1:96564-106909 GCA_032191745.1 Picea mariana | reverse complement strand
TCAAGGACAATACGTATTAGATTACATCAATCATCAATCAATCAATCCTTTGACATCAATAAATCACTTGACATCAATCAATCAAACCATTGGCATCAATGACAACATGATCCAACAACCTTGACTAGTTTACATTCTTGCATATTAAACCTCTACAACATTGTCTCGATATATTTTCTATTATTTAACCAGAGTTTCCTATTTTTCCTATCTCTTTTAATTTCCATGCGCAAAATGAAATTTGAAGCATCGATATCCTTCATGTCAAATTTAGAGGACAACTAAGTTTTCACATCCTGGATAATCTTCTTATTGTTTCCCCACAGCAACATGTCATCCACATACAAGACCAAATAAATCAAATGATCACCAATTAATTTAAAATACACATAATGATCCTATTTGCTTCTTGTGAATCCAAGTCCCAACATATAAGTATCAAATTTTTTATACCACATCTTTGGTGATTATTTTAAACCATACAAGGAGTTTTTCAGCTTGCATATGAACTCCTTCTTTCCCTTCACAACAAATCCTTTTGGCTTATTCATATAGATTTCTTCTTCCAGATCCCCATGTAGGAATATTTTCTTCACATCCATGTGTTCTACTTCAAAATCAAATGCAACAACAAAAGATAACAGAAATCTTAAAGAAGTTAACTTGGCAATAGGATAAAAAATCTCACCAAAATCAATTCCTTCAACCTGGGAATAACCCTTTGCTACTAACCGAGCTTTGTATTTCTCCACTTTTCTTTCTGCATTCAGCTTCCTTTTAAATACCCATTTGTTGCCAATGAGATTTCTTCTAGTCGACAACTCCAATAGATCCCAAGCCTCATTCTTATCCAAGGCTACCATTTCTTCATCCATGGACTTTTCCCAAAGATTCCCATCCTTTGAATCCACTGCCTCCCTGACAGTTCTATGATCATCATCAGTAATAGAAAAAGAAAAATTTAAATGAAAATCAAATCGAGTATACCTTTCCGGTAGCCTTATCTCTCGAACCGATCTCCTCAATAATAGAGTATAAGGATCTTCTTCTTCTTCTTCATGTTCTTCTATAGAGTTTGATTCATCATCCTTTAAATGAAACTCTCTTTTCTCTGGTTCTTCCTTACTTGGTAGGACTTCATGTTTAACAACATCCTTCATTTCTCTAAATACCACATCTCGGCTATACACTACCTTCTTAGTTTCTTGGTTCCAAATCTTATAACCTTTGAGACCATATTTATACCCAATAAAGATACACTTTTTAGCCTTCTTATCTAGATTACTCATGTTTTCCTTTGGAACATGAACATATGCCTCACATCCAAATACCTTGAGATGTGTGAGAGAAGGTTTCTTACCAGTCCATACCTCTTGTGGAGGCTTGTCATCCAACGTTGATGAGGTTGATCTATTGACCAAGTAACATGCAGTACCCACTACCTCTTCCCATAATTATTTCCCTAAATCGACACCACTGAGCATGCACCTTGTTTTTTCCATCAACGTCTTGTTCATCCTTTCTGAAACTAAATTGTGTTGAGGTGTATATGGAGTAATATTTTACCTTTCTATACCACACTTCTTACATAATTATTCAAATCATTCCCGCGGAACTCTCCACCATTATCTGTCCTCAACACCTTAATTATTTTCTCTATTTGATTCTCAACAAGAGCCTTAAACTCTTTAAACCTATCAAAGACTTCAGATTTCTTCCTAAGGAAATATATTCAAGTATTCCTCGAGAAGTCATCTATAAATAAGACATAGTACACATATTTTCCCAATGATGGGACCAACACACATCCAAAAACATCACTGTGAAACTGTAAAATTCATTTTTCCCTTGTTGCACCAGAGGGGAATCTTACCCGATTCTTCTTCCCATATACACAATGTTCACATAAATCAAAATATAGAGAGCAGTTAGACATACCTTCAACCATTCCTTTACAGTGTAGTAGTAGAAGACCCTTCTCTCTGATATTCCCCAGTCTTTGATTCCACATCATAACCTTTTCTTCAGAGACTGTAGGACTTCTTTATTCTTCAAATACAATATCAGGAACAATGGAACTATTACAACCATCACTAATAGTGCTTCCTTGCATCTTATACGGATTTCCAAACCGAACTCCCTTCAAAAACACCATTTCTCCTCGAACCATCATGTAGGTTTCCTTTTCAAATATTGTTTTTACCCATGCATCATCCATTTTGCTTACAAAAATCAAATTTCTAGCCAATCATGGGATGTCCAAAACAACACCAGGTAGTGTTCTTCTTCAATTTGACTTTTCCTTGACCTATGATTCTGGTTGTCGAGTCATCACCTAGGAAAACATTACCTCCATCATACCTTTCATATTCACATAACCACTCCCTGTGGGGAGTCATATGAAAGGATGCACCTAATTCAACCAACCATGCCTCATGATCTGTATGTGTGCTTGAAGAAGCCAACATACCTTTACAAACTTTCCGGGAGATATAGATATACCCTTAGACTTAGATATCCTACTTGAGAACTTAGATCTGTTTATTTCCTGGGAACGTCCTCTTGTAAATAATGTGTTTGTGCTCTGTCCTTCCATATTCTTCTGTCTCATCTCCTCTGACAACAAGGATAAGACTAGTTCATCAAAATTCAAGGTAGTTGTATTTCTACCTATGGCCACAACTACACTATCCCACGAGTTTGGTAAAGAACACAGTAAACTGATACACTTATCTTCATTTGAAATTTTAATATCAACAGATACTAACTGACTTACCACAATATTGAAGGTGTTCAAATGCTCTGCCACTAAGTCTCCACCTCTCATCCTCATGTTATACAACTTATTTCTCAGGAATAGTTTATTTACTAGGGACTTAGACTGATACAACTTCCCCAACTTATCCCATAAATCCTTGGATGTAGCTTCCTCTGACACATTCAGTAATATTGAATCTGAGAGACACTATCAGATTGTTCTCTTCACCTTATGATCCAAAATTTTCCAGTCATCTGTTGAAGTTCTTGTAGGTGTAGTACTTGGATCTACCGCGATCCATTGATCTTTGTCCACAAAAATATCTTCCATATTGAGCTTCCACGGCTCAAAACTTTTTCCATTAAACTTCTCGATCTCCATTTTCGAATTGCTCGTCATTTCTTTTCACTTGAAAAAATCAATACCACAGATATCCCACTGTAACAAGGCTTATCACAATCCCTAGACAAACCCTTGACCACAAAGGCATCCCCTTGAAGCCAACAAAGCTCTGATACCAGATGTAGATTTTGACCTTGTACAATATTTACTGCAAACGGATTTTCAGTAAAAGAACAAAAAAGATACAATGGAAAATACAAACATTACACATAGATTTTTCCCCTGGAAACCCAAACCGGGAAAACAAACATATTTTATATTCATTCATTGTGATACATTGTTTAATATACAATATACATATAGGATCCAACGGCATCCAAAACCCTAAACCAATGACTTGGATTAGTCAACAACCCTAATTCCTTAACCGGAAATAGAAAAACATCGGCAAAAACCATGTGCCGAAAATTTGCCCAACAATGGACATGAAAATCGAGGCAACACGAAAAACGAGACAAAAATGGGACACGTTTCTCAAGGGAAAAAAATCCATGCAAATAATATAACACATACCCAACAAACAATATGAGATAACAGTTGAAGAGTTGGTGAAAGCACTTGTAGTTAGCGGAGAAAATCATAGTTTATTTACATTACTTGAACTGAATGTAGATTTATGAGAGACAATATTATTTTCTATTACCATGATATTTGATTGCACCATAACATCTTGATTCTTTATCCAATAGTATAATGTCTTCAATTGAATGTTGTAATGATGGATTTTTTTTCAACATATCTTCAATGATTTTTTATAGAGAATGCTTTTGACCAACAAAATAAACATCAAATTGAAATTTAGGGAAGATGAAACTTTCTACTTTTCTTTTCGATTATCTGTACATAGTATCTTCATCTTTTTACTCCTAAAGTTCCCAAAATGCCTTTTTACATTCTATCCATCGACATATATTTTGACATTCAATGGGTAGAAAAGACCCAAAAGAATCTAAAACATAGTTGGCTATCAGGTAGAGTAGTAGGTTGTATGTATCTCTAGCCCATGTAGTCTGGGTACAAGTCCAATCATTCTAACAATTTGGGAAGTCAAATGAAAGATCAGAACTAATATGGGAATATATTGAAGGAGAACCATCAGATATAGGGCATTCTTTGTGTGATCAACACTTGAGTTCCATAGAATTGGTATGACAATCCAAATGGAAATAATAGCTATGAGATATTTTGTTGGCATAAGGGATCTTCTCCCAATATAGCATCCAACAACTATCTTACCATCCTTGGTGAAAACACAACGTGATGTATGTCGAGGTTTCTTGATGTGTCAACACCTAAACTGATTTCCAACAAAATTCAAATAGTCTACCCTCATTGCAAATGCATACACTTCCACTTAATATTCAACTAAACTTGTAGAGGATGGAAATTTTAAAGTAGATTTTGGATGAAAAAACCAAGTGAGCAGTTCTTCACCATGGAACTCACTAAGACCCAGTGAAGTTGAATTTAGAAAACCACTTCTACCCCATTGGTGGTTGTACAATCTAAATGCTCACAAATCATAAAGATAATTTCAGTCATTGGATCTCCTTCCTAGACATTGTATGTGCCATCTTTAGTGCTAACTTTAGACTACAAGCAATCACATATATAATTAAGAAGCATAATTCAGGAGATTCAACATGATTTATTGGTCCTAAAGATAATTTACAATTTTTTCATCTTCAATGATTTTCTTGGTGGGCCTTTCACTCTCAGTAAACTTGGGAATAAAATCATGCTCATTATTTCTTCATGTTTCTATGGTTATCTTATCAATTGTCTATAAATTTGGCTTGTCCTTGAGGGATTGTCTAAAATCTCAAGAAATGAGGAAACAAAGGTATCTGACCCCTTTTTCTTTCTTGCTTCTTCAACAACCAACAAATGTTGAGTTCTCAATTGACAAGTTGCAAGCATTCTCCTTTATTTTTGTACTTTTTCATTCCTCCTCATATTTGTCTTCCTCTGTCCATCTCCTCCATTACATGTCTGTGTCAAATTTTGTTGGCCCTCTTACATACCTTGTCACTCAAAATTAGCATAAAACTAAGTTTGAAATATAGGACCTTTGATAGAAAACAAAAAATAATGTCTTTAATCACTTAGCAGAGTTCCAATGTGGTTAAGTCAATTAAGAGAGGTGATGATTCCATTGTATCATTTTAGATATCTCACTATATTCTTACAATCTTGGCTAATTATATATCTAATTCGATTGACTGAAGGTACAACCAAACAGGTACCTGCCAAATATTTTATAATAATGTGGTCCCAATTTCATGGTCCCAATTTTATAATAATGTGGGAGGTTGATCGTGGAAAAGTTCCAGCCGCAGAACATGTAAACGATTAACAATTTTGATTTACACTTAATGTGAATTTTATTATTTATTTATATAATTTTATTTGTCTAGAAATCCATTTTTTGTTATCGTTAACAATTTTTTAAATGTTTTTGGGTTCTAATTATATTATAATGTGGCAGGTTGATCATGGAAAAGGGGTAGCCACAAAACATGTAAACAATTAACAAATTCGACTTTGATTTTACGTGAATTTTATTATTTTTTTATATAATTTTATTTGTGTGACAGTTAGTTATTTCATTTGTTTATATAACTGAAATAACATAGATTTTGTTGAAATATGTAGTCTGAAGGCCATCATGATCATGATTCCCTCGACGAGAAGGAGTTGTATTCATCCCTTGATCCAATGGTAATGATTAAAAACAAGATCATTAACATGAACAAGGAACTTGCTTTCTTGCTAGACCGTGCGGATCAAACTCCTGGCATCATAGAAATGACCAATCTGGTTTTGACATATCTTAGGACATAACAGGTAATAACCATACTTTAAAGTGATATTTTTTATGTACTAATAAGTTCAATTATGATTGTTTGTTCTTTAACTTTTACATTTTCTAACGAAAAAACATTTTATTTCTTATATAGAGATATTTGGAGCATGTTCAACCCAGTTTCAGTAGTAGTGGCATTGCAGAGATGCCACACATTCCCAATGCAGGCCATCATATAGTTGCTAGAATGTTTACTTCTCCATCTTCCACACCTTTAGATGGGATCCATGACATGCACCGCTAGGCATCCACACAACGGCCAGGATCTAGAGGTGGTGATAGAGATGAGCCTGATGATGTGGTTGATATGGGTGCATTTCCTGGAGCTAGACGTGTGACCAACACGGGGACTCTTTCGTGCACATTTTTGGTCAACGATAACAGACTCCCATTAAAACAAATAAGACTCTCGGGTAGTTTTTCATATTTTAACTATTTCATGTTGTCCATATCAAACATAAATAATCCATATTATTATTTTTAAATTAATGATCATATATTTTTGCGTGTAGGAAACGATCATTTTATAGACACCTACAGAGAAAGGCCTTGTTGATTTTTGAGTAAATCGTACACACGAGGTGGAATTTCCATAATTCCAACCTCAAAAAGTAGCTTTTCGATTATCTTGAAGGCCTCTT
Organism: Picea mariana; assembly: GCA_032191745.1. Taxonomy (NCBI): domain Eukaryota; kingdom Viridiplantae; phylum Streptophyta; class Pinopsida; order Pinales; family Pinaceae; genus Picea; species Picea mariana. The sequence continues at coordinate 100,242 of JASDQU010790192.1, read as the reverse complement.
TGGAGTAGTGTTGGCCCTTGACCAAGTTTTGAGGAAATATTGGTCGTGTTTGACCACTTTTGGCACTTCGACAGGCCGGTCGAAGATGGAGAGCCCAGGCGGAGCAGAGGTCACGGGATCTCGCTTGTTTTGCAGGCTTTTGGACCGAGAAAAGGGTTTTTAAGGATTTATTTAATGGGTTATGGGATGTCGGCCCATGGGTTTACCCATGTTTAGGCCTTTTTGTAATTGTATAAATAAGTAGCTAAGCGATGTAAGAAGTGGTAGTATATCTGATCGGCTTAGTGCATGACTACTAGTGGCTATGTGCATGATAGATTTATTTGGTCTTAGTGCAAGAAGTGTAAGTTCTTTGTGTTATTGTGGAGTTGGCTCTGTGCCTTGACCTGATTTTGAGGAAGGTGGATCTAGTGCGTTGTGCGCAGATCATCTGTCCACTGCGGAGTTGGCTCTGTGGCTTTGTGCATAGGCGAAGATGAATGTAAGGAGATCGAAGACTAATAAAGAATAAGAAGAATAAGTTGGTGGACATAGCCCCACACTGGGGTGAACCATGTATATCCTGTGTCTTGATATGCTTTGTGCGATGTTGCTTATGTGATTATTTTCTTAGTGTTGTTGATGTTATGTACAATGAATGCATCTGATGTTGTAGCTTAGTGATTAATGATGTGAATGAATGCTAGATCTGAGCTAATGCTATGTTCTAAGGGATTGTAAGTGTTAGATCTTGGTTATTACTGTGCTTCTGTATAATGAGGGTTAAATCTGCGATGTAAATGAGGATCATAATCTTGTGCATATTGTTGGCTAAGTGCTCTGTTAATTATTGTAATCATAGATCTGTGTCCCAGATTGGTTGTAGTCACTTGATTCCTACAACCCCCCCCCTACCTCTACCTCGGGTGAGACTTCATCTTCTTCGTAGGTGTTGCCGAAAGGGCCAGTAGTTAGGCTTTTGTTGGTACATTGTTGAAGCATTGAACCCTGGGTCTACCCCTATGCCAACAAATGGTTTTGTTGTCAGGACCTGAAACTGTGATTGCTGGGACCTAAAGAAAAGATAAATTTTTATGCATAGATCTATTGTTCTAGTGTGCGGTATCTGACTTGACTTGCGAAGATCTGTGCTAAGAAAGAAACCGGATTTGAAAGAAAGAGGTAAGATCTTAAATCTTTGTGCTCTAGTAAAGGTAAGATAAGTGGAATTTTTTTCTTCAAAAATATGAATCTAGGTATGTTTGATAGATTTTGTTCTAATCTGAATGTTAGGGAACAGATAGAAGAAAGAGTGGATCTGAATAAATTTGATAGAAATAGAGAAAGATATGTTATTCCTATGCATAGAAATAATTTTTGGAATAATAAGTGGATGCAGGAACCTAGAAAGAATTTTTTGCAGGTACAACAATGTGATCCCAGTGCATAGTACAGGAGAGGCTGGGGATCGTTTAAAAGAAAGAGAGGATTGACACTGTGTTACAATTGCAGAAGACCGAGACATCTTGCTAAGGAATTCCCTGGTACAGGTCCTATTTGTATTTGTTGTAAATCCATTAGTGATGAGGTTGAGGATTGCCCAAGAATGATTGGTAAAGTTGAAAATATGAACAAGAGATCAGGAACTATAAAGAAGGTCAAGAGACTTAGAATCATACAGAGAAATCTCAAACTATGTTAATACAACTAAAATTAGAAATGGATGACCATAGAGACATCAGTTTACCAGAGATCCTGAAAGAAAAACAACACAAAGTTACAAGGATAGAAGACTATGACATAGATTGTGTATTGGATGAAAAAACACATGTGAATATTATGCCAGAAAGCACTGGGGGAATTTTGGAAAATCTTGCAATGATAACTTCATTGGGAAGGATAGGCTTGTTTAAAGGAAAGATGATAACCCTATGCGGAAGAGTTACTAGTATACCTATGATTGCTCATGAAACGTCAACAGAAAAGGACTTTGAAGTTATTAGGTTTGTTGAGAACAATGCCCTTCTCCCTCTTTTATTAGGAAAGACTTGGATCGATAAAGATCGGATCAGAAGTCAAGAAGAAGAGGAAGCTACAGAAAAGAAAAAATAGGAACTAAGGGATTTCTTAGCTCAAAGAATAGATCGACTGATAGAAGCACGAGAAGTTGATTCGAAGAAACAGAATGAAAGAGAAGTAGTTGTCAACTTTGAAAGAGCACAAGAAGGTTTAAAGGACCTCTCCATGCAAGAAGAAAGTATGTCCACCCAGGACCTTGTAAGCAAAGAGGTATTATCTCTGACCCCTTTGAAAGAAAATATAAGAATAAGAATGGAAAGAGGAATCCAGAGACTTAGATCACAGGAAAGAAGGCAAGGAAACTCAATAAGAAGAAAGCCAAGTTAAAAAAACTACGGGAAGTTCTAGAAAAGAATTCGCAGGAGACAGATCTGCAGAACTTGAACCCCACCGGAATAGCAGAACAATGCAGAATGGGACTTCTCCACGGCGATGCTATATGATCGTTGGAGGCACCCCGACCGTTAGAGAAAGGCCTTGTTGATTTTTGAGGAAATCATACACACGAGGTGGAATTTCCAAAATTTCGACCTCAAAAAAGAACTTTTGGATTATCTTGAAGGCCTCTTTGGAGTAGTGTTATCCCTTGACCAAGTTTTGAGGAAATATTGGTCGTGTTTGACCACTTTTGGCACTTCGACAGGCCGGTTGAAGATGGAGCACCCTGGCAGAGCGGAGATTGCGAGATCTCACTTGTTTTGCAGGCTTGTGGATCGATAAAAGGGTTTTTTAGGGTTTATGTAATGGGTTATGGGATGTCATCCCGTGGGTTTACCCATGCTTAGGCCTTTTTGTAATTGTATAAATAAGTAGCTAAGCGATGTAAGAAGTGGTAGTATACCTGATCATCTTAGTGCATGACTACTAGTGGCTATGTGCATGATAGATTGATTTTGGGCTTAGTGCAAGAAGTGTAAGTGCTATGTGCTATTGTGGAGTTGGCTCTGTGCCTTGACCTGATTTTGAGGAAGGTGGATCTAGTGTGTTGTGCGCAGATCACCTGTCCACTGCGAAGTTGGCTCTGTGGCTTTGTTCACAGGAGCAGATGAATGTAAGGAGATCGAAGACTAATAAAGAAGAAGAAGAAGAAGTTGGTGGATGTAGCCCCACACTGGGGTGAACCACGTATATCCTGTGTCTTGATATGCTTTGTGCGATGTTGCTTATGTGATTATTTTCTTAGTGATGTTGATGTTATGTATAATGAATGCATCCGATGTTGTAGCTTAGTGCTTAATGATGTGAATTAATTCTGGATCTGAGCTAATGTTATGTGCTAAGTGATTGGAAGTGTTAGATATTGGTTATTACTGCACTGCTCTGTAATGAGGGTTAAATATACGATGTAAATGAGGATCATAATCTCGTGCATATTGTTGGCTAAGTGTTATGTTAAGTATTGTAATCACAGATCTGTGTCCCAGCTTGGTTGTAGACACTTGAGTCCTACAACCCCCCCTACCTCTACCTCGGGTGAGACTTCATCTGGTTCGCAGGTGTTGCCGAAAGGGCCGATAGTTAGGGTTGTGTTGGTGCATTGTTGAAGCATTGAACCCTGGGTTTGCCCCTGTGCTAATTGATGGATTACTGATTCACCCCCCCCCCTCTCAGTAATCCATC
>JASDQU010790192.1:63423-75306 GCA_032191745.1 Picea mariana | reverse complement strand
TACTATGTTTGTTCTATCAATCTCCTTAAAATCTCCTCAAAATGACCTACTCCAAGATCAACATTATCCTTAAAGGATGTAGCTTTTGTCCCATATTCTATTTTCATCTCCTAAATTGTGTTGATTTTTTTCATGTGGTTAGCATATTTGGGAAAAAAATTGTGTTCTCATCCCCTTAATCTAACGATACTTCTCGACATTTTAGTCTCCGGGTAGCTTCATTTTTTTCCACAAGTTTCCTCTTCCTTCGCTCTAGAGATTTTAAGTTTTCCATTGATACCTTTACAACCTAAATATTCTTATCTGTATATGTCTGTAATGCTAGCCTCTATCGAGACTAGTTATTGATCATTTTTTACTCTCTTGGCATATGCCCAAGATGATATAGCCCTTTTTTACTTCTTTAAGGTTGGACACTAATTGGATGTTGGTTGATTCTCTTGAATTAGCATTAGAGTGATTCCATGTAGCTTTGAATAGATTAATGAGGCCTTCCTCCAATATCTAGCTAGACTTCAATTTAAAAGGGCTTAGAGGTTTTACTTGTTTTCTTCACTAACTATAGAAGTATTGGGTGGTGGTTAGAATCAACACTTATTTCCACCCATGTTCTTATTTTGACTTGATCTAATATAAGGGAATGTGAGATCCAAAAACTATATAGCCTCGTATCCACCCTTACCTCACCAATCCCCTAGTTCCTCCAAGTGAGAACTAACTTAAAAGGTTCCACATCTACAAGCCTAGCTTACTCTATTTCATTTAGAAAGAAATCAATTGGTTGGTCTATTATGGAAAAGATACCCTAGATCTCACCTCTATTAATTGTGAAGTTAAGATCCACCCTTAGGATTATGTTCTTTTCCTTGAATTGTTCCTAAGAAAATAATATTTCCCATAATTCTTCCCTATTCCCATAGGGCCCATAAATATTGAAGATATAGAAATATTCTCCCATCTCTAGATAGTATAGCTTCGCTATGATACCCAAGTTTAAAAAAAATGAGTTAAACAATCTGAAACACTATTTCCTCCAACCAATTGCTACCCCCCCCCGATCTACCCTTAGAATCAACCCATAGGAATTCCTAGTCCTTCAATAATTTGTTAAATTCTCCTTGTAACTATCTCCTCCCCCATAGTTTCTAGAATAAATATAATTCTAGGCTAGGGTAGGTCCAAAAACCTTTTGAGGGATTTAGTTTTTAGTTGGTTTGACCAGGCCCCTGATATTGAAGGACATACTTATTATGCGAAATTTTTTTCAAGGGATCGACTTTCTCTAAGGGCCCTATCTAATGTCTTTTTCTTCCCTTGATAAATTTATTTCTTATCTTCATTTTGAGAAATTAAGATATGGGATTTCCTACCTTTTGGAATATAGAAGATATATGTATGCCCATCTTTTCCAAACCTCTATTTATTCCCTCTTCTGACATAATTATAGGTGGTTGTATTGATTGGAGATGACATCTAGGTTGATCGGTAAAGATGAATCCCTATCTTTTGATAGAAGACTCAGTTTCCATTGCCTTTCCTTCGTTCTCCTTATTATCCAAGAGAGTTTGAGTGTAACTATAATCCCCATAACCCCTTTATGGGGCTTCCAATATTTTTCCAATAACATTGTTTCCTTCCACCATAGGGTTTGGATTTGCGCAGCCCCTAGATATAATATTGCTTCCTTCTACCCTAGGGTATGGATTCCAATTCATTCCATCTTCTAATGTCTAGATGTTGACACTTACTCCTTGAATGCATTAGAATTAGTGGATATGAAATTGACTTACCCAAAAATTCTAAGGTGCCATACAAGTTTGTAGGTCATTTACTTCTATCACATGATCTTGAGACTGGATAGGGACTATGACTTCTTGTACTTGAGATGTGTGTGCTCTTGCCAAATTTTATCTATTGTTTTGATTAGGGTTTAGACTACCTTGGTCCTTATCCTTTTGAGATGATGAGGGGTTCCCTTGTGCCAGAGGGACTAGATCATTTTCCTTCCTTTTCTAAATTTTCCTCATCAATTTGAACTTTGAGTCACTTGTTACATGACCATATGAGTGGCATCACAAGTAATGAAAGGGAACTCTAGCATAATTGATTGTNCAAAAACCTTTTGAGGGATTTAGTTTTTAGTTGGTTTGACCAGGCCCCTGATATTGAAGGACATACTTATTATGGGAAATTGTTTTCAAGGGATCGACTTTCTCTAAGGGTCCTATCTAAAGTCTTTTTCTTCCCTTGTTAAATTTATTTCTTATCTTCATTTTGAGAAATTAAGATATGGGATTTCCTACCTTTTGGAGTATAGAAGATATTTGTATGCCCATCTTTTCCAAACCTCTATTTATTCCCTCTTCTGACATAATTATAGGTGGTTGTATTGATTGGAGATGACATCTAGGTTGATCGGTAAAGATGAATCCCTATCTTTTGATAGAAGAGTCCATTTCCATTGCCTTTCCTTTGTTCTCCTTATTATCCAAGAGAGTTTGAGTGTAACTATAATCCCCATAACCCCTTTTTGGGGCTTCCAATATTTTTCCAATAACATTGTTTCCTTCCACCATAGGGTTTGGATTTGCACAACCCCTAGATATAATATTGCTTCCTTCTACCCTAGGGTATGGATTCCAATTCATTCCATCTTCTAATGTCTAGATGTTGACACTTACTCCTTGAATGCATTAGAATTGGTGGATATGAAATTGACTTACCCAAAAATTGTAAGGTGCCATACAAGTTTGTAGGTCATTTACTTCTATCACATGATCTTGAGACTGGATAGGGACTATGACTTCTTGTACTTGAGATGCTTGTGCTCTTGCCAAATTTTATCTATTGTTTTGATTAGGGTTTAGAATACCTTGGTCCTTATCCTTTTGAGATGATGAGGGGTTCCCTTGTGCCAGAGGGACTAGATCATTTTCCTTCCTTTTCTAAATTTTTCTCATCAATTTGAAGTTAGAGTCACTTGTTACATGACCATATGAGTGGCATCACAAGTAATGAAAGGGAACTCTAGCATAATTGATTGTTTGACAATAGCTCAATTTTGCTAACCTTTAGAGATATATCATATTCCAACTCTTCATATAGGTTGACCTCCATAAGGATACATGCTACCATATGTTGGCTAGAGTGCTTGTATCTCTCATCAACTTCCAAAAAAGAGCCAATTGATTTTTTTATCTACTTAAAAACATCCATGGACCAAAATTGTAAGTGTAAGTTAGGCAACTTAATCCATGCATGTTGCATTAAGGTTCGAGTCTATCCTCAAATCAAAGCATGGGCTCCACCTTCGAAGTGATAGAAGAGAATTATAACACCACTAATGTTTACCTAAAGTCCCATGTACAAGTTCTTTATGTAGAATATGAATGTCATCCACCCTCTTACTAATATATGATATTCCAAGGTGTATCCAAGTTGAGTTTCCCATGCCTTCTTCATCCAATTCCTACGGTGGGATTCTCAGATGAAAATAACATGAAAATGTTTGTGAGGGATTTGCTCAACCAATCCTATTACTTGGTTCATTATGATGTCTTCATCAAGAACAAGGTTAATCCTTAGTTTTTTCTTGACACACTTCTTATCTCTTGATCCCTGGTTTGGAGGCTGGAAAGATTCCCCCTCAAACTAATAGGGTTATAGGCATTTTCCCCAACGGTTTCCTTTCCTTCCAAATCACCAAGAAGAAACGTCAGAGTGATGGTTGTTTTCCCTTGCACTATCAAAGAAATTAACATGGGTTAGAAAATCATAATCAAAGTGATTAATAGAGCTTAGAAACATGTAATCTTCCCAATACAATGTCATTTTCTCTCCAACGATTGCCTCAACACTTTGTAATGGACATGACCAAGTTGAATATACACTTTTGGGTGCATTAAGACCATTTCCACGTCTTGACAGTTCTTGCAATCCATTGAACAAAAGATTAAGGATTTATACATCGAATATTTTTGATATATTAGATACTTCTTTATTACATGGACCTACCTTTGTTTTCAATCCCCCTACCATGAAGCTAATGTCTATCTAGTGGTCCAACTCATCATCTATTTGTTTCTTTCTAGGAAGCTCGTCGGTAAAGATGGAACCCTCCTCCATGTTGTCTTCTGAGTACTTTAAAAGTTCCTCATACCTATCCATTAAGAAGYCTTAGACCTGAAGAAACCYTAAACCTATAAAACTTTTTCCAATCATCAATTTATGAAACTTTTTCCAATTATCATGTAACGTGAGCAATTCAATATATTTCTATACCTAATATTTTTAAATAATATAAAATTTATTAAATTCATTTTAATTTATATATTTTAATTATGGTAAAAAAATTATTTAATATTTTATCTTTCCATATTTAAAATTAAAATAATAATAAAAATAAGTGAATCTTATACTTCCAACCACTATAATCTATAGTTATAGTCGACCACTTATGTTATTGATTTTATGAAGATACCATTCCCTCACTTCACGTTATCATTGTTATTAATTCTATCAAGATAACATCCATAACTTCACCTTCCAAAAATAATAATAAGGCCATAACTTTAATAGGACAAAGAATATATCTTGGTAACTTGATTAACTCTTATTGCCATTTTTTCACATTATCACAAGGTTGAAGAAGATATTTTCTATGGGTGGTACAATAAAGTTGTGATGTATAATCAAGTTTCAATGTGATGTGTGTATGTGGTTGAATATTAGATATATTTAATAAAGTTGTGATGTATAATGAAGTTGCAATGTGATGTGTGTATGTGGTTAAATATTAGATATATCTAATAAAGTCGTGATGTATAATGAAGTTGCAAGATGTGTGTATGCAGTTAAATATTAGATATATTATTACTATTTTTAAAGTTGTTTTTAATGATTATATTCATTTTTTCTAGTAAATCTTAACTGAAATTTTATATATAAATAAAATTGCAAAGTATAAATGTATACATCAAGGATCATGTGTAACCATTCTTAACCTACCCAATCCACTAGGATGTAGAAATGATTTGTTTTATCAAGAGTTTTCAGGTACAAAATGCTAAGGCACTCTCGGAGGGTTATGTGATTTGAAGTGTCATCAATGATTTGCAATGTCGTGACTTCTAAAATAGAAAAGTTTCCCACTCTTGTCCTTGAAACTCAATCACTTTTGTAAAAAGATTATATTTTGTCCTTGAAACTAAATCACTTTTGAAAAAGATTATATTTTGTGATTTTGAGTGTTATCAGCTTTTTGCAATTCCGTGACTTCTAAAACATAAAAGTCACCTACTTTTGTTATTGAGAAACTTAATCACCTTTTTCCATTTTTGTCATTAAAACTGCACTTTATAATAAAAACATTATTATCATATAAATATGTAATTATAATAATAGGTTGTAATATAATATAAATAATAGTTATAAGTTTTAGTGTATATAATAATAGTTTGTAATATAATATAAATAATAGTTATAAGTTTTAGTGTATATAACAATAGTTTGTAATATAATATAAATAATAGTTATAAGTTTTAGTGTATATAATAATAGTTTGTAATATAATATAAATAATAACTATTATAATAAATACATTATTATCCTATAAATGTGTAATTATAATAATAGTTTGTAATATAATATATTAGAAATACTAGTTATAAGTTTTAGTGTATACAATAATAGTTTGTAATATAATATAAATAATAATTATAAAAACATTATTATTTTATAAATGTGTAATTATAATAATAGTTTGTAATATAATTATAAATTTTAGTGTATATAATTAATAGTTTGTAATATAATATAAATAATAATTATAAATTTTAGTGTATATAATTTGAGGACACTATTTCAAAATTAATTTACAATTTTTTTGTTTTTGTTTTTTTATTTTTTTATTTTTTTTATATTAAGCAAAATATTTATATATGTTATTGTGGAATTTAAATTTGTAACTTCCTTTTAATCCTAACAATATTTGATAACATTATGATACTAAAAAGAAATAAATTATGACATCAGTTATGTTGACATCAATCAAAATATCTTACATGATTGATGGAATTTGAAAAGTGATTATGCAATTTTAAATTTTAAAGGAAATGTAATCGAACACTTTTGAAAGTTAAATTTATTTGAATATAAGGTAATTTATAAAAGATTGTCGACATTAAAAATTGTTTTAATTTAGAAGTTGGTTTTAATACCGGCAAATCTGATGTTATATATATATATATATATTTAATGAAAAATGTATATTAAGATGTTTTGATTAGAATTTTGTATTTTAACTTTCAAGTTTTATATAAATAATATTAAATATTAATTTATTTTATATTTTATTTCACTTTCCTACCGTGGTTGTTGTTGAGAATTAAAATATGATGTTTGGGAAGTTTCTTTAAAGTTGTTATTTATATAATGATTATAATAATTACTTATTGTATTATTATATTAAAGAAATATTTATTATTATATTAAAGGAATATTAAGTAGATGAATTTAATTTTTTATGATTTTTTTTTTCAAAATTCTATTTTTTAAATTATTTCAAAATAAGTTAAAATTTATCAAAAAAAATTTCATCTTCCAAAAATTGATTGAATGAAATTATAATTTTTTTCAGAATAACTATTAGATTTGATTAAGAACTATTTTCATTTAGAAGTTGGTTTTAATACCTATAAATCTTATGCATAGTATCTTTTCACTTTTTAAAATAAAATATTTTTTCACTTTTAAAAATAAAATTAAAAAAATTATATTATGATAATGAAAAATTTATATCTATAACACTATGATAAGGTTTTTATTTTTTATTTTTACATGAAAAATATTAAATATTAAATATGAACTTATTTTATATTTTATTTCACTTTCATTTCAATGTTGTTGACCATTAAAATATGATACATTGTAAAGTTTGTTTGAGGTCGTTATTTATAAATGTTTATAATATTATTCATTATATTAGGGATAAGTAGATAAACTCAATTTTTTAATATATTTATTTATTTATTTTTAATAAGATAAAATATTATTTTAATTAATTAATTTTTGAAAATTTTAATATTTTAAGTCATTTTAAAATTTATAAAGAAAAAGTTTCATCATACAAGTTTTTTTTAATTAAATGAAACTAAACTTTTCAAAATAGTTATTAGATTTGATTAAGAATTGTTTTCATTTAGAAATTGGATTTAATACCTATAAATCTTATCTCATAGTATTTTTTATTTTATTTTTAAGATAACACTTAAAATTTTTATATTAATATAATGAAAAATATATATTCAAGATATTAAGAATGGTCTTGTTTAAAGGGCCTAATGGTTAAGAACATGTGTTTCCTCTTAAGAGGTCACAAGTTCAAATCCAGAAGGGGGTAGGGTATGTCTACCTCCGTAGACTTTATCAGTCAAATCGTTAAAAATGGATTATTATTATTCTATGTTTTGGCATTGTTCACCCAAATCGAATTTTACATTATTTAAATTGCATTTCTGAATGCATAAATGGATTTAGCGTGCTGAAAAACCCTAGGTTACTAGGATTATACAGACTTAACCACTAATATGCAGATCCAACAATTTCTTGTCATATTTTGCGAAAAATTAAATGAATAATATCCCCTTAAAAAATCAAAATCTAGAAAGTTTAGACTATGAACGGTTTTTAATCTTAACTTTTAAGTTTTATATGAACAATAATTTATTTTTTTTAAGTTCACAGGGAAAATTCTATTATAGTTTTAAAATATCATACAATCCAAAAACCCTTGTTGTTGTCCTGCCACTCGGGAAACTAGACCAACAACAAAGGTAGATATCATCCGGCCAAATATATTGTTTATGGAGAGTACAAAAAAACTTAAAAACTAGAGTTCTGTTGAAAGTACCATGCCTATAGCTACCGACAACTATCATTTTCAAAGAAAGGATTTCTAGGGAACCCACTTCATGGGGCTGAAGGTCCCTTGGCTGAGGTTTGAGGGTGATTCGGTTGAGATTTATGGTGCTCTGGACGTTGATGACGAGTTGTTTGAGGGAGGCGGGCTAGGATCTCTCGAACCATCAAGTGGAGGCCGTCAAGCTAGAGCTGGACCGTGTTCTACGCGTCTTCTCTGGTTTGAAGCATTTGGCCCAAAAGCGTCTTGAGGTGCCAATAAAGTTTGATAGTCAATTAGTATCGAGTGTCCCTGCCCCTAGTGTGACTGGCATCTGGGACATAGTGGATAGTGGTCTCAACTATTTCTATATCCCTAGTCATCTCTCATTCCTCGTTGTCTATGTCTTCCACTTCATCCAGAGATCTCTGGAATTTCTTAGGGGTGTTTGAAGTGTAGTTCATGGTGGCGTTAAAAGCCTCATGTTTGACTCGAGATTCCAGTAACCCCTCCTCAATTCGCCTTGAAGAGGAAACTCCAGAGAGACTCGAGCCACATCTATAATCAAGAGGATAACCATGCTTAGGGGCCATGGTACCTCTGATGAGGGCCCGAATTGAAGGGTGGTACCAAATTGAGAGAGGATTTCCCAGAGATCCCTCACTATCGACGGAGGGGGACCGAAAGGTCTAAGCTAGGCTCTTGAGTTGCAAAGCATGCATCAAAATTTCATTAAGTGTCGCATTCCTACAATGAGGAGAGGGGCATCTTAGAGGTTATCAAAGGGATGTGAGTGAGTCTGGGCATCCAGAGGACGCCCCATTACTCTCATTTATTTATGTTTTCCCTCTGCCTTGTTGGCCTTGCCTTGAGCTTCCTCCCAAATCCTTAGCCGCCTGGCAGAACCACTATTCCCTGCTTTTATCATCCTTGAGATTGGGCGCATTCAATAACTGTCTTAATTGTTGATGGTGGGTGTCGGTGCGAGAGTCTCGCCTTCCTTTGCTAGCTAACATTCGGCTGTCATTGACACGTTTCCCTTGGTTCTGGTGCTTTTACTTTTGAGTGAGATGGCAGGAGATCTTGAGGTCATCCTACTGGATCTCTCCCCATGGCCTCTTAGGAGAGTTCCTCTGCGTTGAATGATGTCATGGGTTTTCAAGGCACAGTCTTTTTGACTGCAGTCCTTGTGGGTAGCTGGTAGTTGGACGTCGTTAGATCGCCAGAGATTCATATATGAGAGGGGAGGACTGATATGCAGGGTCATTTACTATACCCCCACTAGTCTTGAGGATCCACCCTCCATATTCATTCCTCCTTAGCTCTTCTTCCAAGAGGGGTTTCTCCTCTCTTGCTGGGAAGAGCCCTTTGGTGCCTTCCCCACATTTTTCTATTGACAGACCTGTTTTTCAAGTCTAGAGGTCACTTAGGTGGCAAGTGATGATGTGTATTTGCGGCACATCACATCTTTCCTCCAGGCACTCAACCGCTTGTAAAGTCAAGTTATTCCTATCCCTAGTTGGGCTTCCACCTAGTTTGTTCTTCTCTTGCTCCCTCTCTACCTTGAGTTCCTTCTTGTTGTATTTGTTGCTTCTGGCTTCCTAGGAGGTTTGGCGCTCGCTTGGTCGTTCCTCTTGCTTTTTCTCTTGGGTGTAAAGGTCATGTCTTGCAATTGTGGCGCAGGGTTGGGGAAACCCTCCTCCTCTGAGATTCTAGGCTTGTCCCATGAATCCTCCTTAATATTGAGGCTTTCATTAGCTAACTAGTCTATGATTTTTTTGGCTGAGCACTTCTCATATCTGGGTATGATTACTGGCATGAAGGCCAACATTTGTTGAATGGCTTCTGGGATTGCCTCCAGACCCAAATTTGTGTGGTTTTCAAAGTTGGGAAGCTGTGTTGCAGTCTTTTGAACATATTGATTACGATATGGGAGTCACCTTCTATGATTATCTTGTCATAACCCCGTGCCTCGGCTACGTGGAGCCCCTATTCCAACACTTGGAGTTCTGCAATGTTGTTAGTATTTATCCCCATTTGACCCCCATAAATTCTCAAGATATTGTCTTTGTTGGTTCAGAAGACTCCTCCATACCCTTCTTGTCCCATATTTCCTTTTGAGACCCCTTTAAAGTTCATCTTGACAAACCTTTATGGGGGGGGTTTCCACTAATATGTCGAGGCTGGAGGGGTCATTGTTGGTTTCTTTCTAAGGGAGGATATATTTGTGCTAAAGTTGAGCCCTTGGACTATTGATAGCTCAAATGTGATAACCTTCTAGTATTTTTCCACCTAGTGATGGGCCAGAATTTTTTCCTGGACTGAAGTGAGGACCTTGTTCCAAAGTTCTTTTGGAGGCAAGACTTGGAGGTTAAAGAGACCCTATAATTGCGTTCCTTCAAGAATTCCCAGGTAAGAAAGCCAGGTAAGAGAATCCATGCTCTGTTGATGATAGGGTTCTACATTATTGTTATTGGTCATTGTTCTATGGTGTCCCTTATGGAGTTCTTGTTATGGCCAGAGCACCTAAAGAGAAACGCATGGAGGGTCCAAAGTTTTTTTGTATAGGTGCAAGTATTTAAGAGGTGTTCAATTGTTTCCTCGTGCATCTAGAAAAGAGGGCATCAGTAGGGGCCAAAGAGCCCCCATTTGTAGAGATTGTCCCAAGTGAGAGCTCTATTTAGGGATATCAACCAAAGGAAGGTCGAAAATTTCGACCAGAGGCTTTGTTTCCATATCTTGAGCCAAATTTAGGCTTGAGGAGTCTTTTTGTGTTGGGAAACTATCTCATAAGCTTCCTTCATTGTGAAGGTTCCAGAAGTGTTGTTTCCCCATCTAAGTCGGTCTTGTTTTTCAGAGCTACGGATTTTCCTGTTATTGAGTTTCTCGAGGAAACCCTCTCTGATATTTTTGTCAGGTTCTCCAGTCCAGCCATGGTAGGGGAGCCATTTCTGCCAACGTCTGGGAGTTGTTTCTTCCGTCCAATATTGAGCAACCTTGGTCTTATTCTAGGCTGTCATTCCATCTTGCAATATGAGATTTGCAATCTGAGATGAGATGGTTGGTCTACCATTATGGGGAGTTGTTTCCGAGCGTCCTCCCATAATAGAGTGTCCATTCCATTGTTTATTTCCCAAAAGCATTTTTCTTGAACTAAGTGTCGATTTTTCCAAGCTAGGTTCCAGAGGCACGAACTCGGAGGGGCATTGTTCATTCTGATGATCTGCCTGGTTTGTTGGTTTTGGGCGTATTTAATTTTCCATAGGCTAGCCCATTGAGAATGGGGTTTAGTTAGCCATCTCCACCATATATTATCCCCCAAGGTTTGGCTGAGGGTTTCTGGATCCCTGAAGCCCATAGTACCTTTCAGTTTTGGAAGACAGATTGTTTCCCATGCCACTAATGCCCATTTCTTCTTGTTTTCTGAGATGCCCCATAGGAAGTCTCTTTGAATATTTCTTATCACTTTGAGAATATTTTTTGGGGCTGCTATAACTGAGAGATGGTAGATGGGGATTGGTTTAAGGATCGATTTGATGAAGATGAGTCTACTAGCTATATTGAGAGAACATAATGACCAATTGCCTAGTTGTTTTGCCATATTGTCTAAGAGGTCTTGCCAAACTTTTTTCTTTAAGGATTTCTATGTTAGGGGAACTCCCAGGTATTTGGATGGAAGCTTGATTGGCTGGAACCCTAGGATACATGTTAGGTGACGTTGGATCGACTGGGGGGTGTTGAAGAAGAAGATGTTGGATTTCTATTCATTGACACACATCCCTGAGGCTTAAGAGAAGTCAAGGAGGACTTTCTTTATTTTTAGGGATTCCTTCAGAGTTGGAGAAGCCATTAAAATTGTGTTGTCCACAAATTGTTGATGCGAGGATGGGGATTCTTCACCATGGAGAGAAATCCCTTCTAGCGCCACTTCTTCCTTGATAGCTCTTCCCAAGCCTTCTTCCATCATGATGAAGAGGAAGGGAGAG
>JASDQU010790191.1:151617-162558 GCA_032191745.1 Picea mariana | reverse complement strand
GATGTGTACCGGGAGGGAAGGAAAATACTTAGCTTTGATGACCGTTCCCCAAAGGCTGGGTTTCATAAGTATCCTCCAAAAAGTATTGGTCGAGAGCGCCCTATGGAAGATAGGGAGGTGCCTGAGACCCCATCCCCCCAATGATTTTGGTTTTGAAATCAGTTCCCAATTGCAAAGGTGATAGCCTTTGTTGTTTTTGCTGCCAGTCCATAGGAAAGAGAAAATTAGTTGACGAAGACTCTTCAGAATCGATGCCGGGATATGAGCAAGCGCCATCCAGTACACCGGGATGCCTTCCAGAACATCTTTTATGAGGACGAATCTGCCACCTAAAGAGAGGAATCTGTTGCACCAGTGCTGGATCTTGTTGTTGAATTTGTCTAAAAGCCACTGCCAATCTTTGCTAGTATATCTTGTAGATTTTAGGAGAAAACCAAGATAAGAAAACCCCTTTTCTAGCTCAAGTGCTTTGATGCCAAACTGTTCAGTAGTATCCGAAAAAGTGGATCCCGGAGTGCTAGATAATAGGAAGATAGACTTTTGTAAATTAATCTCCAGGCCAGCAGCTGAGCAGAAAGAAATGAGGATAGTGTGAATCAAAGTCCATTCATCAGGATCGGCTGAGGTCATGAGCAACACGTCATCCACAAAAAGTAAGTGTAGAATATTTAACCTCCCCGAGATTTTTATGCCAGTTAGGTGACCCTCTTCTTGTTTGATTTTTAGCAAGATGCTAAGCCCCTCCAGTACCAAAATGAACAACAGAGGCGAAAGAGGACATCCTTGTCGGAGTCCTCTCTCGCAGAGGAATGATCTGGTAGCTTCCCCGTTTATAAGGATAGCTAGAGATGCTGAAGATATGCAGCCCAGAATCCAGTTGGTGATGATCAGGCCAAAACCACACTGCAAAAGTATGAGGTGAAGAAGGTTCCAATTGATGCAGTCGAAGGCCTTTTTAAGGTCCAGCTTTAGAAGAGCAGCCTGCTGTTTTCTCGACTTTATACTGTGTATACATTCATGGGCAACTCCAACAGCATCGAGGATTTGTCTCCCTTTAAGGAACCCAAGTTGCTCAGCAGACAAGGCCAAGGTCAGATAGGGGCAGATTCTTCTTTCTATAATCTTGGATATAATTTTGTAGCAAAGGTTACATAGGGAGATAGGGCGAAAGTCTTGAAAGTTTTTGGTCAAATTAGATTTTGGAATCAGTACCACAAAGGTTCTATTGAGCTGTGGGTTCACAACTCCTCTAAGTCTTGAGTCCTCCACCGCGTCCAAGAGATCCTGGGCCAATAAATCAAAGAAATGTAAGTAAAATTCAACATACTAGCCATCTGGTCCGGGGCTCTTCTCTTTGTTGAAGCCCTTAAGGACCTCAAACAGCTCCTCCTTTGTGCATGGCGCTTCCAAGGCTAAGGCGTCCTCATTGGTGACCATCTTGGGGAAAAGACTGGCAAGTTCGATTTGAGCAGCAAGATCAACAACCGGTGGAGCTTTAAAAAAAGATTTAAAATGGTTGAAGGCCGCGTCTTTGATAGATTCCTGTGAATGATGTAACCGACCCTCATCATCTTCAATGTTCCATAAATACTTTTTGGCATGCCTGGCACTTGCAAAACGGTGAAAATAGCGTGTGTTTTTATCGCCAGATTCAAGCCAAATTGCACGGCTTTTCAGCCTCCATCGCTCTTCATCAGCGCGCAAGTATGCAGTACGATCTGCCTCAAGGCTTTTAATTTTGCAATCAATATCCAAAGTGTTTGCAACCTGTAGTTTAAGACGAAGAAGGTGAACCAACTCCTGTTCAATTCTGTGTATGTCGGCCCGTTCAGCGAATTTTTTCTCTTTTAGCCAGCGAATGGATCGAGATTTTAAAATGGACAGCTTGGTCGAGAGATTCCCTTGTGGATCATCCGGTGACATAGATGAAGAATCGGTCCAAACTGATCTTACCAGAGTGTTGAAAGAGTCCTCTTTCAGCCAAAGAGGGTTGAATTTAAAAGGCTGACCAATACCAAACCGGCCCCTGCCCAACTGTAAACAAATGGAGGCATGATCAGAGAGAAAGGGTAGATTTACCCAAGATCGATAGCTACAAGAAGGCGTAAGTAGCTCCTCTGCAATTAGGAATCGATCTAATCTTTTGGCGATACTAGCTGTGCCACGTCTCCCATTCCTCCATGTCGGAAGAAGCTCAGCTGGTTTCAAGTCAACTAAAGCATTTTTGAAGAAGATGCGATTAAAAAAGCTATGGAGTGGGTCGATCTGCGCCCTGTCTCCCCAAATTTCCTCAGAGCTGGTAGTAAGATTGAGATCACCAGCCAGTATGAATGATCCCCAACTTGTGAACCTGTGATATATCAAGTTAAATATCTAAATACTTAGAATGTATTTGTTCAACTTTCTTATGATAGTTATAGGCGAATTAAGCTTTTTATTCTTCATCTTCCTCTTCATAGAAGAAGAGTTGAATGTGTAACTATATCAGAGAACAAGAGATTAGAATATATTGACCCCAAATCTCTATAATAGAATACTTTATAATAGATTGATTTTATTTTTCACAATTTTAAAATTCTGGATGAATATGGTAAGATATTGGTCAACAAGACTGATCTGTAAAGTGTCGTGATGTCATGGATATTTCATTGGAACACTTCGTCACAAACACTTTGTCACAACACATCTGATAAATAAAACTAAAATCTACACTAGGTTAAATTCATTTAGATTCCATAATATAATTTTATGCTCATGTATAAAATAGATAAAATACAGAAAATAGGGAACAATAAAATACAATCACACCATCCACAAAATAACACTTACCACCGGAGAAAACCCAAGTAGAAGGTGAGGTTGTTATGTTCTCTTTTCTCTGGTATGGAAATAATGTAAGGACAAAGGAGAAGGCACCCTCTATGGAGTTACGTGAGACCAGTGAGGTTGTTCTGTTCTCTTTTCTCTGGTATGGAAATAATGTAAGGACAAAGGAGAAGGCACCCTCTATGTAGTTACGTGATACTGGTGAGGTTGTTCTGTTCTCTTTTCTCTGGTATGGAAATAATGTAAGGACAAAGGAGAAGGCACCCTCTATGGAATTACGTGAGACCCGTGGCGTGTTAGGCTGCTACTCCTATGTTAAGCTCTCTAATTTCCCACTCCGAGTGGTTCTGCTTTGCTATGGAACAAAATACAATAACATAGAATGGAACTCATTCTCTTCTTACATGTCTGATATTTAACATAGCCCAATAGTCGTATACGGTTAGGGTTTTGACTTCCTCTCGTACCATGGTGGTCAACCAGATATGTCAATTGTCTCAGGCGTAACTTTTTCATATGAGTGCATAATGGTCAACCCCATATGTCAACTTGTATGAGGCGTAACTTTTGCATACGAGTGCATAACTTTTGCATATGAGCTTGGAAAGGTAACTTTTGCATATGAGCTTGGAAAGGTCTAGGAGTGTAGAACACAACCATAGGTGTGGGCGCAAGTTTCAGACACTAGAACTTCCAAAATTGTTGTTTAATGCTTCAAATTGGCTCCAAAAATTCTAGACCCCAATTTTCTAAACTGAGACTTACCACTAAATTTATGGTGCAGGTTGATTTTTTCAATTTTTTTCACTCTCAATTTATAGAAATAAATGACAAGTAATATAATAATCCAATCCGAATCAAAATATATTTTGTAATTATGATCAAACAAAACAAATTTTATAATTATGATCAAATCGTAGATTAGAAATAACTTGAAAATCTTATTACTAAAAATTGTAAATCTTTACATCTATTAGTGATAAAAATGGTGGAAATATTATTACTGGACACTTTTAGATACATGTGTATGTTATTAATCTTTATAGTTTTTGGTAAAGCATCTTGTTTTTTTTTGGTTTAAATCTCGTTATATTGATGTTTTGATTTTTAACATTATTAATTTAATTGCTAACAAATAAAAATGCCTATTGAATTTTATTGGATTTGACTGTTTGACATTTAAATTAATTTAAACTTTAAATCTCATTATACTAATGTTTTGATTTCTAACATTATTAATTTAATTACTAACAAATAAAAATACCTATTAAATTTGATTGTTTGAAATTTAAATTGTTTTAAACTTATTAATAAAACTAAATAATTTTGAATGTAAATTCATATTTAAAGGAAAAAAAATCCATTTAAAAATAAAACAATTCAATTTATGCTTACATTGATTCCTTATTACATGTAAGCTTTTTGTTTCAAAAGGCATAAAGGCATACAAGAACCATAATTGTAAATCCATATTTGAAAGAAAAAAAAATCCATTTAAAAATAAAAAATAAAACTAAATAATTTTAAATTTAAATTCATATTTAAAGAAAAAAATCCATTTAAAAATAAAACAATTCAATTTATGCTTACATTGATTCCTTATTACATGTAAGCTTTTTGTTTCAAAAAGCATAAAGACATACAAAAACCATAATTGTAAATCCATATTTGAAAGGAAAAACAATCCATTTAAAAATAAAAAAAAACAATTGAATTTATGCTTACATTGATTCCCTATGACATGTAAGTTTTTTGTTTCAAAAAGCATACAAGAACCAGAACCATATAAGAAGCATCGATTTCCTTGTATGAATTTCCTTTGGAGCAGGTTATTCATCTTTGACATCCTTGGGACACCATTGTCTAAATAATTTTCTACCCTCCATCGTCAATTTTTAAAGATTCATTTGATGCATTAGGAAAAGTATATTTTAACATTTTCAATTACATAAATATAATTTAAAAATATGTTTTAGTTTAATTATTTTAAGTCTTGTTTTTTTTTTAATGAAATATTTTTTTGTTTTATTTAACATGTTGAATCTATTTTTATATTCATAAATACAATTTAAATAATAAAAAATTGTGATTTTCATCAAATTTATGTAATCAGTTTAGACTTAAAAAAAAACCAAAACATAGAACAGTTAAATAAAACCATTTAATATTATTATTTTTAATTATTTTAACTCAATAAATATCAACCTTTTAACATTTAACATTATTGAAATTGTATCCATGAGCATTACACAAGCAGGTGCGGGAGTACGGGCATGAGTTCTGATGCTTAGTCACTATTTGTTGGCGTATTCAAGCTCTTCCAGTAGCTCAAATTTGCAACTATATTGGTCTTACTCCCAGAAAAGTTTAAATTCGAATTTCCAAAGCTTGAATATGAAACTGCCCCATAGCAGAGGTCTTCCCGATTTTGGCTGGGAACACGGTCAACCAGAAACTATTGTGTCCTCCATTTAGAGAACTACCAGAGACTGCTTTGGGCTACCCTTTTCCACTTCTAGTGGGGTCCGCCATCACCCTGTACATTCATCTTCTTCTGCCTATCCCAAGAGAATGTATTTGTTGGGTTTTGCACATTATATTACTCTTCAGAAACTGCACTCTACCCTTGCTCTAATCTAATGGATTCCAAAACTGGTTGTTCTCTATGGGCGCTGTTCTAGAAAAGGGACAAGTAGAGTGACAATGTACAACAAGGTGAGTGTCGAGTGTTTGAATTTAAATGTTTATTGTTGGGCTAGCTTTTAAGTTAAGTGGAGCAATTAAATCTAAATATCATATATTTCTTCAACTAGATCAGTGTTTACATATTTTTAATTTGTGATACCCCTTCCCATCTATGGTTTGCTTTAAAATCCATCGAAATATTGGTTAAGTTATAAAATTTGATAAAATATAGTAAGTGTAAGAAGATAACAACGGCACAAAACTACACAAATTTTAGTAAAATTACTTTTGTAATATTTTAAATGGAAATGTTAAGACGCTCAATTTAATATCTTGTTTATAAAAGTTAATTTTTTTTTTCTGTTTTTCAGTGTTTTTATGATATAATGATGTTAATTCTTGACTAAATCATTAAAAAAGAACAGAAAAAGCTACTATAAAAGAAAATTAAAATATTATAAAAAGATACTTAAACCTAATCTTAAAGATGAAAGTGTTTTTATGATATAATGATGTCAACTTAACTTTTGACTAAATCATTGAAAAAAAAAAAAAAACTACTATAAAAGAAAATTAAAATATTATAAAAAAATGCTTAAACCTCATCTTAACGATGAAAAACTATGTAACCATGGTAATAGTGATTACAGGTCCGTCCAGGGCTATGTGAGCAGGGCAAGAGATCGGCTCACCAGGGCATCTTCCATCCTTTGTCCGTGACTTTAAGGGATGGACGTTCTGCAGTAGCAGGAAGTCACTCATCGCCATGATTTCACAAATTAGAAGAATGGGGGAGAAGAGGAGAATGAGATGTCCCAACGGCATTTGCATTTATGTTAATTTTTCTCCTTTGAATATTCTAAGTCTGAGAAGGATACCTATAGAATGTTGGTAATCTATGGGGACTTTGAGTCTGCCACCTATCCAATGGAGTGCATGCAAACAAAGAAGGAAGATGAGCGTACATGAGGATGATATAAAAAGGCGCTCCATGATATGGAGAAAGTAGTTAATGCCATAAGAGAGTCTGTGATGGATGAGGTCATTAACGAATACGCTGGGGCTTTTGTGAAGGATCCTGGCCAAACAAGGGGCAGGGACACAAAAGCCCAGTGTCTCCTAAAGCGTATTTTTAGTACAATAAGGAATATATAGCAGCCAACTTGAAAGGAAAGTCCCTTTATCCAGAGCGTATTTTTAGTACAATAAGGGATATATAGCAGCCAACTTGAAAGGAAAGTCCCTTTATTCAGAGAACTTTGGGAAACACATCAAGATAGAAGTAAAAATAAGCTAGCTGAGTTATTCGTTGGTTGTTTTTTTACAGTTGTGAAATATGGGAAAAGTTGACATGTTTTGAGTTATTTGTTGGTTGTTTTTTTTACAGTTGTGAAATATGGGGAAGCAGCATGTGAAGTTGACATGTTTAGAGGGAGATAACTAGAAATAATTTAGAAGCAATTAATTATTAGTAATCTCAAAGTTAAAGCCACAGTTTTTTATGAATTTTTTTTTTGTTGAAACAAGTACTTTTCCCTTAGGTGGAAAACAGGCTGGTCCAAGTTAGCTATGGAGAAGGAGTTAGACAGTAAGAAGAAAACTTGGATGAAGCAAAATTAAAAAGTGGTTGAGTAAGTGGAATATCAAGATGCATGAATGTCCTAACACCAAGGAAGAAATAAAAAAGTTAGTGAATGAAAAATTTAGGACAGTGGACATAAAAAAACATACTACATTAAGGAGTTTAACCCAAATCTAGGGGTATCTATTAAAGTAAAAGAAAGATTGTTAGTTGCACACCTGAGGACGGTTCACATCACCTTAAATGTGAGACCGGTAGGTGGAGGGTACCCAAGAAAGTTTGGGAGGAAAGAAATTGCATATTCTGCAATAAAAGTGTGGTGGAGAGGGAGTGACATGGAATGTAGAACATTGCTAATCTTCTAATCATAATTCATAGCAGAAAATCTTACTTTTAAAAAAAGTGTAAAGATGAATTAAGATTGTTATTCTCTTGATCTTTAGATTGTTCAGCCAATCAATCAAAAAGCTCAACAATCTAAGAACTCAACAATCTAAAAATCTAGGCACTGGCTCACTTCGGAAGCTCCCAGAGGAAGAGCTCTAGGAGACTCTTCAAGAGGGGGACAAATGATGTTTCGATTTTGCTATTATTATGTTGTCAGTGATTAGTTTGTGTTTGGCTGTGTCTGTTAAATATAATGTAACCTCAACAGTCTGACAGTACACTGCCAGCTGTCCCGGCCAGCTGTACTTTCTATTTTTGTCTTGCTTGAGCCTATTTAGCTCAGCTATTTCCCTTTACATTGTAACTTCGTTTTTGCACTCTTCTTCATACATTTGAATATACTGTTCTATTCTTTTCTCTCTGCATTTCTCTTTGCTTCACAATTTATCATGGTATCAGAGCTTCAGCAGTAAGCCTCTTCACACAGTCCAGAGAGCAACACGATCCTCAAACAACGCAGAGCTTCACAGATCTTGAGAGCACGCGACACAGGCTTTTTCACAAGGATTGGAGAGCTGTCCGCTATACTCTCAAAAGACTCTCGCAGGAAACTTCCACGAGGAAGATAGCCGTAAGAAGCTCACGCGTCAAAGCAGAGCGTACAATGCTCGAAAGATCGAGGTAGAAGAGAGTGCAGAAGAAGAAACTTTAAAGATTCTTGTAATTTTCAAGAATCATCAAAGATTCACGAAGAAGAGCTGCAGGTCGCAGGAACATTTGAAGAACTCGAAGAATTCGTTCAAATTCGTTAAAGATTCCAGCAGAAGTAAAAATCGTTTAAAGATTTACGAGAATTCTCTCAAATCTGTCAAAGATTGCAACAGAGAACAAAGAACTTGTGAAATTCTTTCAAATCTTTGAGAGATTCACAAATTTTTCTTCCGCAGAAGAAAATCCTTGCAAAATGCAGCAAAGATCGCGTCTAAGGAGCAAAGAACGCATCTCATGTGCAAAGAACAACCACTGAGGCTGTAAGATTCGTTCTGCGAACGAATACAGAGCGAGAAACCAGTTCAGAAGGGACGAGGAGAGCGCGGAAAAGGCAAAAGAATTTCAGCCGTCAGATCTTGCGCAGAGGACCGACAGTCGTTGGATCAGCGAGAAGGTGCACGAGGTTTAGTCCTCTGCAGTGCACAGGAGAATTCTCAACTTGTGAAGTCGCAAAATCCCGAAATCATTTGGATCATCCATCAAGAAACATGTGGCGGGATCTCGACATTTCGCTTACTCGCAAGGTGTAAAGGTCAGAAGACTGCCGTGAGAATTTGCGAATCGCGAAATCACAAGTCATTCTGGACTATTGGATCGCAAAAGATCGTGAGCCGTTGATCTTTTCCCATCGTAAAATCGGGGATCGGGAGTTGGACGAGCAAAGGAGATTGCTCTCCAAAACTCCGATACGCGAAATCCCGAGAGGATTGTGAGCCATCCATCTCAGAGGACAGGTGGCAGCAGATCCAGGCCATCTATCAGCATTTCGGAGTTCGGGATATCGGAGGTCTTGTTGACGAAAGACACTCCACGACGAAAGTCGCGAAATCGCGATTCACGAAATAGCGATCAGATCTCAGCCGTCCATTTGTTTGGACACGAGGGGGACATCAAGGAAACCGTCGGCGTTTCGGCAACCGGAGTTCTCAAGTTGATAGAAACTTTGGCGTCGCAAGTCGCGAAATCGTGAAATGACGCGGACTGTCCATCTTGAGGGGATGCGTGGCGTAAATCCAAGGACTCGGAAAAGTCCCGAAAGAGGAGAGTCCATCGGCACATTGGGATTCGGCAAATCGCGAATCCTGAGGACAACAAGCACGAGCATTTCAGAACTCTGAAGTCCGAAATCCCGACAGGAGGAAAGCTCCGTTGTGGGGCCCAGCTGACGTCATCTCGTCAAAACAAGGGATTGGGAATCTCCACGGGGAAACCCCCGAAGCAGACTTGAGTCGTCCATCTGTTGGGACACGTGGCAGAGATCAAAGGAATCGAGAAATTTCTCGAAAGGAAAGCGCCATCGGTAAATCGGAGATCGGGGAATCGAGGAGTCAGAAGAGCTCGTCATCAGGGTTCACGAAGTCCCGATTCGCGATATCCCGATAAGATTTGGATCGTCATATTATAGGAAGATCTGGACCATTAAATCGTCCAAAAGCAAATTTCGCATTTCGACAATTTGAAAGGAAAAAAACCCGAAAAGCCCGTAGTGCTTTAACATTAAGGCGCGTGGTCACATTGCACGGTGACTAAGGCCAATTCAAGGCCGATAAGCTCTTTTCGGCCATCGACAACTCGACGTTTTGGTGATCGGAGGTAAAATACGAAAATTTCCCTCTGTTTTTTCTGCAATTTTTTTTTTTTAAATATGGCGTCGTCTAGCAATTTAGGACCAACTTAGGGTCCGATTCTTCTGGGAAAGAATTACGAGTTTTGGTCTCTTTGGATGAGATCCTTCTTGCAAGCACAAGAGTGCTGGGAACTAGTGGATCTTGGATATGTGGAACCAAATCCAGCAGCCTTGTCTGCCATGACAAATCCACAGCGAATTGCTTAGGCAACTCTGAGGAACAAAGAAAATAAAGCCAAATTTTGGATTCAAAATTCTGTGGATGATTCAATTTTCTCAAAAATCACAGGCGCTAGTACTTCAAAACAGGCCTGGGACATCCTTAAATCTTCCTACCAAGGAAATGACAGGGTCAAAACAGTTAAACTACAGACCTTGAGAACGTAATTCGAGACTCTAAGGATGACAGAGTCCGAAAATGTGGATCAGTTCATGACCAGAGTCATGGGAATCGTGAACCAGATCAGATTGACTGGTGAAACCATCACTGATCAACGAATTGTTGAGAAAATCCTCATAAGTTTACCACAGAAAATAGGAAATGGTTGTAACAGCAATCCTTGAATCCAAGGATCTGTCAAGTTTTATAACAGATGAACTAATTGGTTCTCTGGTGACACATGAGACCAGACTGCATCTCACAGATGAGTCAATCTCCAATGCTTTCAAAACTCAATTTTCCTTCAGCAGAGGAAGACGCAGAGGTCACCAAGGAAGAGGGAGCAATCAAAGTAACCCTCACTTCAGTGGAGGCAATAGACAACAGTATCCGAATCAAAATTTCCAAGGTCAAAGACATCAGAAACAAAATCAACATTAGAATTTACAGCCTCAAAGAGGCAGAGGGAGAAGATCAAATGAGAAATTAAGAAGACAATGCTATTACTACAAAAAGTATGGGCACTATGAATCTGAATGCAGGAAGAAGCAAGCAGATCAACTCTCAGGCAGAGCACATGTGTCAAATCACACGGGAGAAAACTCAAGAGGTATGTTTCTTTCGTGCCACAAGACTGAACAACAACCTAAGGATCTCTGGTTGCTGGACAGTGGATGCAGCAAT
>JASDQU010790191.1:119718-143824 GCA_032191745.1 Picea mariana | reverse complement strand
AATGGTAGCGGCATCAATTTTTGAATCCACAGGCACGCTCAATGATTCAATCCCAGCTAAGGTAAATTTATATTCAAATTTTTTTTGTCTTATTTTTCTGGTTTTTGGATTATAGATTAAAATTTACATTAATCCAGTGAGTGAGTGAGATCTGCAATTGTAATGACCAATTAATAGTACGTTTCATTTGGTTTGCAGGTTAAGCGGGAAGGACTTTGGCCATTAAGGCTCCAGTATTTCCACTAGGCTCTGATACCAGATGTAGTGACCGTCATTTAATTTAAACTACCATATAATTAAAACAGAACAGTAAATTTGAAATTTACTCAAATTTCACTTAATCTAGCACAATCAATCCAATATTTCAATAAATAAAATTTGGTAACCATTTACATACCTCACTCTGATGCTATCCGCCGCTTGAACCTGACGCTGCTCCTTAGGACACCCCAAAACCAGCCACCCTACCGACTAGTACGCCTAGCCCTAGGACATCAATGGACGTCCTAGCCCTCCGAGCCCAAAACCTCTTCAGCCCCGGTGCACTGTAAATCCCACTGTAAACCAACTCTCCCCATACTCCAAGCTCCCTCTCTCGTCGAATGCATCCATCAATATCCCCCTCGTACTCCTTCTCCACCTCCCTTATTCCTCCTTCACCGCCCCTCACATTTACTTCCACCTAACTCTTTATTACTCCTTATCCCTTTATTAATGCCTTATCCATTCATTAATTGCCTTATTAATTGTCTTATCCTTTCTTTCAATGTTTCCCTTTTAAGTATTGGTTACGTTATCCCCCTTTGGGATACGTAACCCCATTTAACCTTATATTTTATTTTTCCCCCTTTGTTTAATACTTAATTAATTAATTAATAATCAAATTAATCATTAACCATTAATTTAATACTTAATCAATTAATGACTCACTTAATAATTAATCATTCATTAACTCTCATGTACATTATTTAATAATATCCAATTAGAAATATTATTTTATGATATAAATACAATTTAGAGAATCTTTAGGATTATTATTAAATTAACCATCTTAATAATTAAGGGTCATTACAATTACCAAGACCAAAATCATGATCTTTTCTTTAAATAGAAAAGACAAACCAATCACCTTTCTTTTCAAAGGCAGTCCATTGGAGATAGTGAAAAAACACAAATATCTTGGGATTGAATTCCACTGTAAATTTAGTTGGGAGACTTGTAGGGCGAAAATGATATAGGGAGGATGGAGAGCCTCATATTTACTCCAAAATAGGTGCAAAAAGATGAACTTTGGGATTGGTAAACCAAAAAACCATCTTTGGTTTGCTGGTTGCATCGATTGTTCTCTATGGTTGTGAAATATGGGGAAGTAGCATGCCAACTTGCAATTGGAGACAACTAGAAAGAATTTAGAAGCAATTATTACTAGCAATCTCAAAGTTAAAGCCATAGTCCTGCATGAAATTCTTTTGGATGAAACAAGCACTTTTCTGTTGTAGGCTACAACGATAACCAAATTAATAATCTATTTAAAGAAGGTGGAAAACATGGATAACCAAAGATGGCCCAAGTTAGCCATGGACGAGGAGTTATACCTTAGGAAGAAAACTTGGATGAAACAAAATAAAAAGTAGGTGAGTAAGTGGAATATCAAGCTGCATGAATGTCCTAACACCAAAGAAGAAATAGAAAAGTTCCTGATTGAAAAATTTAGGATTGCCATGTGGACCAATCACAGTGGCGTAAAAAAACATACTACATCAACGAGTTTAAGCCAAATCATGATCATAGTGAGAAAACATATTTAGGGGCAGCTATTAAAGGAAAAACAAGGTTGTTAGTTGCACAATTGAGGATGGGTTGGTAGGTGGAGGGTACCTAAAGAAGTTTGGAAAGAGATAACTTGCATATTCTACAATAAGGGTGTGGTGGAGACAGAGTGAAACTTTGTCATGGAAAGTGCAGCCTAAGTCCGTAGTTAGTATGAAAACAACTTAAAGGTCGACAACATGCTCCAACTATTTGATGAGGATAAGATCAACCAGAATGCTAGTCTTCTAGTCAAGATTCACAGCAGAACATCCGACATCGAAAAGAGTGAAGATGAATTAAAGTTGTTATTCTCTTGGTCCCTTAGAGTGTTCAGCCTTATGGACGTCTTTAAAATCAATCAATCAATCAATATATTAACATAGGCAAGGCAACAACAATACCTAAATGAGGAAAAGCCCAGGAACCGAAATGCTTTATTTATCAACCAATTTCAAACCATGGACTTGAGAGCTCATCATCCTCCCGACGCCTATCTCTAGTATATTGCCCCTCACTTTGCTTGCGACTTCATTCTTTTGTTGTCTCTAGTACATTTCCCCTCCACTCGCTTCCGACTTCATTCTTTTGTTGTCGGGCCCTCTCTCTTTAAAATTCTCCGGTGGCTGTGGTTGCAGTTGTCCCTGTCGCGATTGAAGGTGAAGGTTACCTTGGCAAAAGTAACCCTCTGTCGCGAGTCTTCCGACCGGTTCCCTTGAATTCTCCTTTCACCTTTGTCCAACCCAAGTCAGGAATATAGCACACCTGTTATCTTTGCTGTTTGGACAAGGAATTCAAGGCCATTAGAGCCAGATTGAAGAAATGTCAAGGAAAATGTCATACTTCCAGTGAAATGGCCTCCCATGCCGGTTTTATCGTCGTGGGTTGTAGACCTTGGTTACATGCTATTGATGCAGAGAAAAAGCGAAACGCCCAGCTGCGCCATGAAGAGATTCAGTGGAATCTTTGCCAGCTTCAGAATGGGTAGGCAAATAGTAGGCTAGATCTGAGCTGTCTCCAAGACCATTCCATGAACACTTAGCAGCTCTCCAGGAAGTAACTAGATACAATGAAGACCCCAAGCGACATGTGGGCTCGGCTAGTATGGAAATAATGTCAGGACAAAGGAGAAGGCATCCTCTATGGAGTTACGTGAGACCTGTGGCGTGTTAGGCTGCTACTCCTATGTTAAGCTCTCTAATTTCCCACTCCTAGATGGAACAAAATACAATAACATAGAATGGAACTCATTCTCTTCTTACATGTCTGATATTTAACATAGCCCGTATACGGTTAGGGTTTTGACTTCCTCTCGTACCATGGTGGTCAACTATAGCTTAACTTTTTCATACGAGTGCTTAATGGTCAACCTTATATGTCAACTTGTCTGAAGCTTAACTTTTGCATACCAGTACATAACTTTTGCATATGAGCTTGGAAAGGTAACTTTTGCATATGAGCTTGGAAAGGTCTAGGAGTGTAGAACACAACCATACGTGTGGGCGCAGGTTTCAAACACTAGAACTTCCAAAATTATTGTTTAATACCTCAAAATTGTAAAATGGTGAAAATATTATTATTGGACACTTTTAGATACATGTGTATGTTATTAATCCCTATAATTTTTGGTAAAGTATCTTTTTTTTTTTTAAATCTCATTATATTGATGTTTTGATTTCTAACATTATTAATTTAATTGCTAACAAATAAAAATGCCTATTGAATTTTATTGGATTTGATTTTTGACATTTAAATTAATTTAAATTATTACACTAATGTTTTGATTTTTAACATTATTAATTTAATTACTAACAAATAAAAATGCCTATTAAATTTGATTGTTTGAAATTTAAATTACTTTAAACTTATTAATAAATCTATTTAATTCTGAATGTAAATTCATATTTAAATGAAAAAAAAATCCATTTAAAAATAAAACAATTCAATTTATGCTTACATTGATTCCCCATGACATGTAAGCTTTTGTTTCAAAAAGCATACAAGAACCATAATGATACTTGTTCCTAAGAAGCATCGATTTCCTTGTATGAAGGAGCAGGTTATTCATCTTTGACATCCTGGGGACATCATTGTCTAAATAATTTTCTACCCTTCATTGTTAACTTTTAAAGATTCATTTGATGCATTAGGAAAAGTACATTTTAACATTTTCAATTACATAAATATAATTTAAAAATATATTTTAGTTTAATTATTTTAAGTTTTGGTTTTTTTTGGAATATATATTTTTTATAATTTAATATGTTGAATCTATTTTTATATTTATAAATATAATTTAAATAACAAAAAATTATAATTTTCATCAAATTTATGTAATCAGTTTCCATAAAAAAAAACCAAAACATAAAATAAAACAGTTGGACAAAACCATTTGATATTATTATTTTTAATTATTTTAACTCAGTCAATATCAACATTTCAACATTATTGAAATTGTATCCATGAGCATTACACAAGCAGGTGCGGGAGTACGGGCATGAGTTCTGATGCGTATTCAAGATCTTCCAGTAGCTCAAATTTGCAACTATATTGGTCTTACTCCCAGAAATGTTTGAATTCGAATTTCCAAAGCTTGAATATGAAACTGCCCCATAGCAGAGGTCCTCCCGATTTTGGCTCTAGAATATGAAACTGCCCCATAGCAGAGGTCCTCCCGATTTTTATTTTTTCTCCTTTGAATATTCTAAGTCTGAGAAGGATACCTATAGAATGTTGGTAATCTATGGGGACTTTGAGTCTGCCACCTATCCAATGGAGCGCATGCAAACAAAGAAGGAAGATGAGCGTACGTGAGGATGACATAAAAAGGCGCTCCATGATATGGAGAAAGTAGTTAATGCCATAAGAGAGTCTGTGATGGATGAGGTCATTAACGAATACGCTGGGGCTTTTGTGAAGGATCCTGGGCAAACAAGGGGCAGGGACACAAAAGCCCAGTGTCTCCTAAAGCGTATTTTTAGTACAATAAGGAATATATAGCAGCCAACTTGAAAGGAAAGTCCCTTTATTCAGAGCGTATTTTTAGTACAATAAGGGATATATAGCAGCCAACTTGAAAGGAAAGTCCCTTTATTCAGAGAACTTTGGGAAACACATCAATAGTAAAAATAAGCTAGCTGAGTTATTCGTTGGTTGTTTTTTTACAGTTGTGAAACATGGGAAAAGTTGACATGTTCTGAGTTATTTGTTGGTTGTTTTTTTACAGTTGTGAAATATGGGGAAGCAGCATGTGAAGTTGACATGTTCAGAGGGAGATAACTAGAAATAATTTAGAAGCAATTAATTATTAGTAATCTCAAAGTTAAAG
Source organism: Picea mariana (assembly GCA_032191745.1). Lineage (NCBI taxonomy): Eukaryota > Viridiplantae > Streptophyta > Pinopsida > Pinales > Pinaceae > Picea > Picea mariana. Next base: position 138,687 of record JASDQU010790191.1, on the reverse strand, counting down.
CCACAGTTTTTTATGAAATTTTTTTAGCTGAAACAAGTACTTTTTTTTTAGGTGGAAAACAGGCTGGTCCAAGTTAGCTATGGAGAAGGAGTTAGACAGTAAGAAGAAAACTTGGATGAAGCAAAATAAAAAGTGGTTGAGTAAGTGGAATATCAAGATGCATGAATGTCCTAACACCAAGGAAGAAATAAAAAAGTTAGTGAATGAAAAATTTAAGACAGTGGACATAAAAAAACATATTACATCAAGGAGCTTAACCCAAATTTAGGGGTATCTATTAAAGTAAAAGCAAGATTGTTAGTTGCACACCTAAGGACGGTTCACATCACCTTAAATGTGAGACCTGTAGGTGGAGGGTACTCAAGGAAGTTTGGGAGGAAAGAAATTGCATATTCTGCAATAAGAGTGTGGTGGAGACTGAGTGACATGAAATGTACAACATTGCTAATCTTCTAATCAAAATTTATAGCAGAAAATCCTACATTTAAAAAAAGTGTGAAGATGAGTTAAGATTGTTATTCTCTTGATCTTTAGATTGTTCAGCCAATCAATCAAAAAACTCAACCATCTAAAAACTAACTTCTAACTTCTTCACTCCTCATCTTCCTATCGGTTGGACAAAAGATCGATCCGTATATTACAATCGGATCGTGGCGGGTATAATTTAGTGTAGGCAGTGGCTCACTTCAGAAGCTCCAAGGGGAAGAGCTCTAGGAGACTCTTCAGGAGGGGGACAAATGATGTTTCGATTTTGCTATTATTATGTTGTCAGTGATTAGTTTGTGTTTGGCTGTGTCTATATGTCTTTTTAGCGATGTTGGAACTTGGAACTAATTTTGCTATCGGTTGTAGCGAAATTTTGATTCAGAAAACGTTAAAATGTATTTTGTTAAAAAAATTCGGTGATAGGCTTTGGACAATGTTATAGTCCAGATTTTGAGCTGGGATATCAGCGAAGACATCTACATCAACCCATAACCTGAGATGGAAATTAATGCTGGAGGGAGAGATGTTGTGAATAACTGGCAAGGTTCTTTTCAAAGTGTTAAAGTTTCACTTGAATTTTTAAATTTTAAAGTACGAGTTTATAAAAAAAAAAAAATATGTCAAATCATATAAATAGTTGGAAAATATGTCCAATGAAATAAACAATCCGAGATCACTGCTGTTACACAATTGGTGCAAGTTAGAGTCAATATAGAAGATAAAGTTTTACTTCAAAATATAAAAATTTAATATTTACACTTAGTATAATATATACACGTAATTTATGATCTACTTTTTCAATCCTTATGATGGAGGGAAAAAATATTACCTATGATGAAGAGTTAATATAAAAGATGAGGTTTTGTTTTAAAATATAGAAAATATTATCTATGATGAAGAGTTAATATAAAAGTTGAGGTTAGTTAATATAAAAGTTGAGGTTTTGTTTTAAAATATAGAAATTTAATTTTTACAAGTAGTACAATATCTCTATATACTTTATAATCTACAATAAATAAGAATAAATAAGATGTAAAAATACTTTATAATCTATATTTATAATGTATAATTATGATTTAATTGATTAAGTTAATATTTTATAATTTATATTTATATACTTTATAATCTACAATCAATAAGATGTAAAAAGGGTGTGTATCATGATTTAATAAAAAACTGTGTATTATGATTTAATTGATTAAGTTAAAAAATAATAAAAATAATAAAAATATAAATAATAAAAGAGTAAATAATCATTAAAAAAATATAATGAAAAAATATATAAATTGTTATTATAAGAAGTTAAGATATATTATTTTGATTTACTTAAAACAAAAAAAAAGCCTGACATTAAGGTAGAAGAGAGTGGTGGTAGTGGTTAAATTAATGATGTTTTAGTTGGTTGGAAAGCTTTACAAGGGTTTGCAGGGTTTGTTCAATATGGATAAGTAGATTTGAGGGTTTGCACGGTTTGCTCAATATGGATAAGTAGATTTGATAATACATGTTTCAGTTGGTTGGAAAGCATGGTTGTTCAACATGAATAAGTAGATTTTATCTTCAATATGTGGGGCATGAAAACTTGATAATGTGTTATTGGTTAGTTCCATATTTGTTAAAGAAGAAAAGTGACATGAAGATTTTGCAAAATAAATGCTAAAGATAGGTATTATTTGTTAGTTCCATATTTGTTGAAGAAGAAAAGTGGCATGAAGTTTTTGCAAAATAAATGTTATTCATGCATAACATGTACCCAACACATCTATATAGGGAACTAGTATGCATTATGACGAGTAACCTAGGTGAATGAAAGTAAATGTTATTTATGGATATCTGAACATTATAATCATTTGATCTGGAGAATAAGCCAATGAATCACCCTTACCTTTTCATCTCATATCCCATCTTGGGCTCATGTCCACATCATATGTCTACAACTAGATGTGAAATAACTTATTTGTAGCCATTTAAGGTTATATACTTTTGTACAAGAGAAGTATTGTCATGCCTTATATCTTTTCTTGTTTTATGCAATGGTTAAATTTTAAGATTGTAATCATTTTCTAATATTAAATATGCATTAATATGGAAAAAATGATTTATTTAAAGTATTAATTTAGCACTTTGAAAAATTTCTAATAATCTATTTATGTTATTAAAAGTGCATTAAATCTTTATTAAAGTTTTGTTGTAAGATTAATTTTTGAATTGAATAAATATCATGTTGTGCAAGGGCATTGGTTGAGTACATTTTTCCTTGTTTTGATAAAATGTTCTCCAATAATTTTTTCTAGAATTGAAATTTGATTCTATCCCAAATAGCATTCCAAGAAAGAATAGACTCATGCACTAGTAAGTCTTTCCAGGACCTTGTTAATAGATGAGGTAGGAAATGATCCTTTATTGTTATTTGATTAGTCTTTATAAATCTATATCCATTCACATTCTTTGAACAAATAGATGACTCTAACATCTAGGTTATATCTAGTTCTTTCTCTAATTGGCTTATATATTTTGGGTTCACCTTATATAGCCTTTGTTTGATCGACTTTGAATTTAATTGCAATATGAATGCCATCAATGTCTATTCCATTAAAACATAATGTTAAGATTTACATTGATGATGATATAAAATAAGTAAATGGTACTTTATATAGACAACTAGTGGGAAGTTTAAATTACTTAACCAAACAACAAGACTTTATTTGAATGTTGAGTTGATAGGTTATTCAAATTATGATTAGGCAGGTGATCCAAACAATTGGATATGCATTTAGTATAGGATCCGAGATTGTGTTTTGGAGCAATTAGAAGCAATCAACTATTTCATTGTTCTCTATTGAGGTTGAGTACAAAGCATTGTGCAATGCTACGTGTGAAACAATTTGACTGAGGCACGTTCGTGAGGACATGGGAGAAAGGCAAGGAGTACCTACAACTATGAAGTGCGAAAATCAAAGTTCAATGAAATTGACAAATCATCCAATTTATCATGCAAGATCAACACACATTGAAACTCAACATCATTTTGTAAGAGAAATTATTCAATCAAAAGGAAATGATTTGATGTATTGTAACACAAATGAGAATACAATTGATTTGTAATTTATAAAGATATGCTAGGTATCATAGAGAATTCATTTCTCCATAAAGGGGAGCATTAGAAATAAATGAAGAAATGTAATTGCTGGGAGATTGTTACATTGTTGTCAACAAATCTTGAAATTGGCAGATAATTATAGAGTCTAGCACTAAGAATAGAGTGTTGTTGTCAACAAATCTTGAAATTGACAGATAATTGATAGAGTCTAGCAGTAAGAATAATGTGTAGGTACATAGTTGTTGGAAAATAATTGATAGAGTCTCGCAGTAAGAATAGAGTGTAGGTAGATAATTGATAGAGTCCAACAATAAGAATACTCATTTAGATAGGTATGTGTCCAATTTAGATCTGGTTTTTAAGGAATTTGTTGATCTCTAGAAAGCCTATATATATGCATGTATATTTCCTTGTTCAAATATGAAATAGAGAACAAGTTCTTTCTACATACAAATCCATTAGTCGTGTGTGTTTTATTTATGTTTATTGCATAGGCCGAAATTGTCTTTTGGTCTTGGAGTAAGACCTAAAACTTCTTTTGATTGACTAAGAGCTTGTCTCCTTAAACATAAAGAAACGTTAATGGCCCAAGACCCTTTACCACCACCAGCCAATAATTTTGGGTGGCCTTGTTTTACTTGAATAATAGTGATAACAATTAATAATGATTATATTCCTTACCAACTAACAACTAAGTTATGATAGGTTTTACCATCTTGAGGAAAAAACCATGTTATAAAGACACAAAACATTGGTCACATAAATTCACTTGTTCAACTTCATGTACACATCAATCATATGCGATCATATTTGAGAATGTTGAAAAAACTATTACTAGTATATTTAGCATGATAATGTGTTTATACCAATATTTTATCAATTATTTCACAAGTATTATGGTTATTTTTGTTGTAATTGAACTTGCAAAATAGAAATTAATGAACAAAGAAAGGGAATGATCAGAAAACAAAGATGAACAAAGGGGCAAGATATCTCTTTATTTCTCTGTCAAGCAGTGGAGAAATGGTTTTACAAGTTTATTGAAGCATCTCAGAGACTTCTACATTTAAACATAAAGGATATGGAAAAACAAACTCAAGAGAAACCTCCAATAGAAACAACCATGTTTGAGGACAACCAAAACAAAGTGTAACTAAAGGTATGTCTTGTCATCACCCAACAATCTGTACCTTGACAACAATTTCAAAATTCAATCATCACCTCCTTGCAAGCCAAGAGAAGCCAAACTCCACCACAACTTCTCTAACATCACTGGTTTTGTAAACATGTTGTGCAACTTGCCCCGATATGGACCACTCTACCTCCATCAATCATCTCTCTTACAAAATGATGTCTTGTTCCATTTTTGGTACAATGAACACAACACTTAGACTACCACATAACATCTTATCCTGTACTTGTCCAAACTTACCCAATAGATCCTTGCATTCATGGGACACATAACCTAAGGTAGATCTCCTCTTGTCCAAATCTAAAATCTGAATCAACAAATCACTACAACCAACATAAAATAATAATAAAAAGAACCAAATAAAACCATTTTAATTTAATTATCTTAAATACAAATGTATATTTTTATATTTTTTTCCTTATCTATATTTAATAAATCCATGATAATACCATGTATTGCAMTTAAACTCTGCCTAATTACTTGTTTTAAGAGTTGAAGTCTGTTCGTTGTATTAWTCATGTGTCATGAATTTGTTCTTCAGTCTGACTGAGTAAAAGCTTAATTTGGTGTGGTGTTGAAGGGCAGCATAAGGCTTATATTCCAACCAGCAGAAGAGATGGGCTGTGCAGGTGCAGAGCGTATGATTGAGGAAGGTGCACTTGGAGATGCTCAGGCCATYTTTGGATTACACGTCGATAATATGCTACCAACTGGCACAATTGCAGTTGCTCATGCATCAAACCCAAAGCCAGGAACCGCCTGCACGTTTGAAGCAGACATATATGCAGGCAGATCAGGGGATCCCATCCTTGCCGCATCCTTCGCAGTTTTAAGTTTGCAGGGGCTCGTTTCTGGTGCTACACAAGCTGTTCATACTCCTCTCCACAGCCAGGTATGTATTTATCTATGCTGCATGAAACTTTAACGGTATGCTTTACTTCCTCGATTTCATTCGCGAACATTGAAGGTCTCTTCAATTATTTCACAGCGCAGCCATACATGGTTCGAGTTACTAAATGAACGCACATATATTAATAAAATGACTTGAAGTGTTGAAGATATAAATCGAAACCCTAATATTTGAGAAAGGCATGATATTGGAGAAGAAATGCTTTGTTTAAATATTAGATTTTTAATAACCAAATATTATTAATATTATTGGTAAAATCTTCATTTTCTGTTATTCAAATTTTATTTTTAAATATATAAATGGATTTAGCACTGTAAAAAAATCATAATACATTTAAATTATATAAACTCAATCACTCATCTAAAATTTCAATAATTTTTTACAAAATTTCAATAAAAATTATTCCAAAATATACTCCTTAAAACTAAAAAATCAAACGTTTTAACTAAAACTTTGTGATTCCTCAATTTCTCCATTGATGAGTAGAGTATGAAGGCAATGTTTTTTGACCACATGGCAATCCCAGGAGTAACCTCTTCCAGATTCGGGATTGTCCTGTTTTCCTCGTTTAAAATCTTAATTAAATAAAATAATATTTAGTTATAAAATTATAAACCTTTTATTCTTGACCTTGATTTTGATTGGTTTTTAAAGAAAACAAAGTTTGCTTTATATTTATATTTCATATCATGTATGTTTTTTTAAATAGTATTTGATAAATATATTTTGATTAAAAGGTTCTTCGTTTGTGATAATTATATAGTTGTTTATGATAAAAGTTAAAAAAAAAATAAAAAATTACATTTAAATATGTTAAGAACCCTTTCTTATGTGTGGGACACCTAGCTATTTGACTGGTAAAGTCTACAAAGGTATACATACCCTACCCCCTTCTGGATTTGAACTTGTGACCTCTTAAGAGGAAACGCATGTTCTTAACCATTAAGCCATGTGATACTTAATGCTTTGTGTTAAAAAGGGAACTTTATGTGATTTGTATGATTTTCAGTTTTGCAATTTGTTTTTCCCACTTTTGTTTATTTGACTGCCAAAATTATAGGGAGTGTAATGAATAATATATATATGATTTTAAAAATAATTTTGCTAATTTTGTTAGTTTTGTTTATTTGACTGCCAAAATTTTAGGGAGGGTGATGAATTATATATGATTTTCAAAATATTTTTTAAGTAAATTATATTGAAAGTCTTAAAAGATATGCAATTGCTTTTTTATTTTGGGAAAAATACCATCCATTTTTTTAGATGCATTAGTATAAACAACAATTACTTGAGATTAGTAGATACTTTCTCACACCTCTAGATCCATTCAAATTTCTTTTTCTTCTTTTGTGGAGAAGTGATGGGATTAGCTCTCTTGGAGAAACCCTCCATAAACCTTCACTAATATCCTCTCAATCCCATAAAACTATGCACTTCATGCACATTCTTTAATGTTGGCCATTCTGATATGTCCTCAATCTTCATAGGATCCACTACAATGTTGTTGGCTCAAAGGAGTAGAGCACAGTCCATGGGATGTTAGACAAAGGGGTTGTATTGGAGGATTGACATATCAATCCTTGAGAATAGGGACGTTCTCAGGCAAGGTGCATTGTTGGGACTTAAGGTTACCAAGAAAATCTAATCAAGGACATGCACAACCATAGCTAAGCTCAAAATCAATAGATCAATCATCAAACATATCCACGAACCATAAGATCCATCATGACATTATGAATTAGAGTATGTTTGAGTCTTGAATATTTATAACAACACATAGGAAAACCGTAGAACAAAAGAGTGTAATACTAAGAAGAATACATCATCACCATTAACACCATGAAAATTATTTCAACCTAAGAGTTTATTCATTCATTTCCAGTACTATCCAGATCATCTTTACAAATCCCATATTATATCAGAGTAGGCGCAACAATGTGTCATCACTACACAACGTATTTACCATTATTAGACTAATAATGGTAACTAACCCCATGAAGTTGATAAACTGCAAACTAGTTGAAGCCTTTACATACATATAGTTGAGCCCTTGTGAGGGAAGGTTCATCTATGCCATTGATCTACTACTAGTGTAGTCAATATTATCTATTAGTTGTCTGGCTCATGTATCTCTAGTGAATTTGGTAGTTTTCCACCACTCTATTCTCGAAAATTTAGGATCTCGGACTAATATCGTGGCTTCTTTGACCTTTGATCTCCTTTATTCCTATTTGTTATCACAAAATATAGCACTTGTGCAAAGCCTTCACAAGATGCTTGACTAGTGTAACATATGGAAGTAATTGCCACAGTCACCTAAGCAAGTACTCCCCTCGTTTTAGTAAAGGATAGAGATCCAACACAAGGGAGGCTTCCCTAGCAACCTCAAAGATCCCTATAGAAATCTAAGGCAAGTCTACGACCCCCTATCTTGGTTGCTTGATTAGCTAGGTCAAGGTTAACTAGAGCAAGGTCAAGACGAATTAGACAAAGCAAGTTGATTGTGTGTGTGTGACGGGTGTTACTAGGACAATCAATGATGTTTATTAATCTAGGAAAGTAAATTAAATTCCCCGAAACCCTAGATATCAAAAGAAAAAGAAAGGGTGTAATAAAACTTGAAAGAAAGACAAGATACTTTAGCATGTAACAAGTTTATAACAACAATAGTAAATCAGTCTTAAAATCAACAAGAATGCACTGATAGATATGCCAAATATAAGATAAAAGACTAATAAACCATTGGCCAATAGATGCTTGAAAGAAAGAGCATTAAACTATGTTAAATAGATGCAAGATGGTAAACCATAATGGATGAAAATGCAGTTATTGCAGCAATAGTGATGTGAAATGATAAATCTAGGATAAGATGCAAGACATTGGGCTAGGGATGATATTAAATGAAAATACAGTGCAATTAGTCCTAAACTAGCACAAGATGTTGAGAGAGAAAGAGAGCTAACCTAGGGTTTCTATCACTTGCAACAAGAGAAAGACTAGTGTTGTCTTGAATCCTTGGGCATATGGAGTCAATGCAACCACTTCAAGGAGGATACAAGGAAAATAAACTTCAAAGGTTAAATTCTAGGGGGATGTACAATCACAATCCCTAGGTTTAATCTTCTAAGAAAACAATTAGGGGGATGTACAATCACAATCCCTAATGCCATTTTGTGTTTCTATGACTTCTAGCAAGAGATCCAAGTTGGAACAAGGTTAAACCCTAGAGTTGTACAATCAAAAGCTCTAGAATCTTACCAACAAAGACAAGTTTATGGGGATGTACAATTACAATCCCTAAATTTGACCTTGTATGCTTTAACAAGCTTAAGATAAATGATTAACAAGGAAGGGTATGCACAATTGCAATCCTTCTAGGGTTTTCCAACAAAATTATCCAAGGAAATAAGGTAACATGCAACTTATCCACAATTAGATAGGGAATTCACTTAAAATACCAAGAATAAACACAATTACTTCAAAAGAAAACTTACTATACCAAGTCCTTATGCATGAGGAAGCCCTAATTTCATGAACCATCCACCAAAAACAAGCAAAGCATCCACAAATTCATTATCTAAGAGGCACACATAAGTACTCCATGATGAGAAAAGAATATAAGAGACAAATATAAGTGATTCTCCACAAGTGTTCCTTGGTACTCTATTTTGGTGCAACCTTGAGTTGCATTCTTAGTTGTTTTACTTGCTACACTAGGCACTCTATGCCCTTTATCAAGGCTTTGGCTCGAGGATCTCATTGTTTGCATTCTAAGTCAAGATCAATTCTAAGGGTTGTCAACTACTAGGATGGTTACCATTGTCACCTAAGCAACCTATCATCTCACTTTAGGTTGGATCTTCTCCAACTCAAGCGGAGTATCCCTAGGAATTAGGATTACTAAAGCTATAACAATGAATCTCAAAGGTGATGTGAAGATATAGCTCTAGAAAAACAATGTTTTTGTAGTATAAAGGTAAAAGAATGATGGAAGGATCAAGAGATTAGTATCTATATAAACAAGGGAAAATTGAGTCAAGAAGTCAATCCAAGAGGGAAAGATCAATAATGAGTTAAGACTACATGGGCCACATATGCATGCCACAAGAACTTAACATTGTTGAAAATGAAAGTAAAGGAATACTAGGAGGGACTTAAAAGTGCCACATCAAAACTTTGCTAATGAGGTGCGCCCTACCATGGAGTATTAGTCTAGAAATCACTCATGGAGATGTAAGATGCAAGATAATATTCCATAAACAAGACAACAAAGCGTCAAGGAGGGAGAAAAATCCTCATGCAAAACCTTTCCAATGTGATAGATATACCCTTCACCAATTGGCTAATCAATAGCAAGTACTAGAAATTCTACAATCATAAGAAAGAATAAACACCATTAGAACAAAAAGCCTTATATTTATTGGAAAGAAACCCTTGTACATCACATATTCTCTAAGAAAGATATATCCATTAAAATCCAAGGAGGAGGAAATCTTCCAAAAACCAACTATGAGAAATAATGAAGAGAGAAAACCCTTGTATAAGTTTGAGCTCCATATTCATCTATAATAAATTAATAATGTCCACCACCAAAACCCTAGATCTGTCCTAGGGAGGAGTAAAGAAGCAATATCCTCCAACTAACATGACAAAAAATACATGAAAAGTGGTGGTTAAGCCACATGTAAAAATCTCCAACAAAATAGCTTCATGAAGGTGAGGCACCTCCATCAAAGAGGGGATATGCCATATCAAATATCCAACGTTTGGCCTCCAAAGGCCTCCAAGTGTAGCGCTCCATAACAAACTCCTTAAAATATGTAATGAAACCCCAAAGTAGCATGTGGTGCCTAGATCTAGGGTTTGAAACCTCCTAGATCCCCTCAAAAGTCGATGCGTAGCTCTCCAAGGTGAGATATCCTCCTCAAACCACACAAAGACCAAGTAGAATCCTAACAACGTGGCACATGTGGCATCATTATTGAGACATCCTCCATAAAATGTGTGTAAGAAACTTCATCAAGATGACACCCTCCTTAATCTAGAGTTTGAATCAAATCAAACCTTCCAAAATGGAAATTGTGAGACCCAAATAGAAACGTCCATCAATAAGGCATGTGAAAGTGTGCAAAGAGACCTACAAAGATGGTACATGTGGCTCTCAAAATAAAGTATCTCATCCATTAAGTAATAAAGAGAGGGGGATCTTTACTAAAGAATTAGGGTTTGACCATAAAAGATGCTCCAAGGTCCACATCACATCCCTCCAAAGGGTGCACTTGTCTACAAGCATGAATAGAATAGTGTAAAGTGAACCACATGCTAAGAATAGGTCAATGAACAAATCAACCCCCTCAAACAATTCCCCAAGCTCAATATCCAAGAGTAACCACCATCAAAATGTGGGTCAAGCAAGGGATAAGTAGAGTGCTACTCAAAGATCATGAGTAAATGATACATAAGTGCAAAACCCATGCCAAATCAACCTCAAAACCCTAGGGTGTTCCATCATAAGCTCAAGAAGCATGCATGAAAATCATGTAACAAGAAGGTGAGAACTCCACATGATGCCCTAATCCTCGTCATCATAAACCACTCTTAGTGACAAACCAAGCCACATAAGTAAGGGCTCTCATATCAAAAGTATCCAACTAGGTCAAATGGGTCAACTAGCTATTGTGAGGGATTACATAAAAATATGTGGATAAGGGGAGCTCACTTTACCAATAGTTATAGCCTATGTCATCATAAAGTGTTGTAGGTGTCAAAATCCTCGAAGGAAATGAGGGCGCTCACACCAAGGCTCCAACAATGCTAGACCATGTCAAATCACCCCAAAAATAATGTGAAAAGAAGTGAAGCAAGGGGGAAGTGTCCAATGCTCTATGCCATTATGATGCCAACAAAAAGAAGATGTTGATGCACTACCAAACTAGCCCAAAAGTTTTAGAGCATTCCATCAAGGGAGACATATAATCATCTAGCAAAAAATGAAGGCTAGAACATCACATGACCAAGTGCAATGCTTTATTTATGATAAGCAAGTAAACCAAGCAAAACACCATCAAGACGCCCATGACTACATCATCTCATATACTATCAACCAAGGAATCAAAATTATCATGTGAACTGACAAACCCTAGCCCTTACAAAGCTCCATCAACCTATAAACTTGCCTTTGTGATAAAAATCACAAATGTTTTTTTATCAACATCTCAAGTGAAGCCTCATGCAAAATGAGGGGTAAAATGTAGTTTATGGGCTTTGTTACCCCCTCTCACCTATGGGTAACTAGAGGAGATGATCCTTGATGATCCACATTGCAGACAATGATCACAGAGATGATGATCAACATTCTCCACAAACAACAATCCCTTGGATTCCTCCCCCCTTATCATTGCTAAGCTCATTCAGTTGATCAACATGGTTTTGATGATGGTGGCCCAACACACATGAGGTACATTAGTAATTGTTTCATATAAAATGTTACATTTAAGACATTAGGAATTTGGGTGAGGATCATGGGTTGAGGTCGGATAATGGATCATGATGCTTGGAAGTTATTCTTTTTTCCTTGTTTTACCTTGGTGGCCATCATATGTGTCCTAGTCTAGTGTTGTCATTCTTGGGGAACATGGGTACCACTGGGAGGCCTTGATAGGGGTAACATGCCACTCCCTTTTGTACTTAACACTTTCCATCCATTTTCCTCCCGTTGTCCTATCTTCTGGAAACGATTGATACATGTATCCCAAAAAGGTCCCTACCTTCACCCTCCTATGAGAAGAAGGGGCTAGAATGCCCGAGGTTGATGTATCTGGTAAAAAGAATAAAAAAACATGTTATAAAAAAGGAATAGTGGGATGAAAAATCACAAAATCAAATGCCAAAAGTCATCTTGAGCTTTACCCCCTCGCCATGAGGCAATCATTCCAAGTCCTAATGCATAGAATGCATATCAAATTAAAAGGACTTAATGAATCCTAGTAAAAAAATAATAAATGCATAAACCTAAAAAGGGTTTTGCAAAGCAATAAATGAATAATCAAAAGGAAATAAGAGGGGTTTGGAATACACACACTACCAAGGAAAGGGTAACTCAAGCACCAATTTATCCCTCTACAAAGGAACTCATAGAGATGAACCCACACATGGCCTTGCATATCAATGACACTTTGACCATGAAGTAAGTTCCATGCCATGTCATACACTTATACTTATGCTTTGAAGGGTTTCTCGAGAAATACTCCTCTACTTGGGTACTGGCACACTTAATAGGGTCTTATGATGGTCCTCCCATACCTAAACCTAGAAAATTGCATAAAGTCTTAATCTAGTGTGAAGTTTGAAGAAGATACCTACTGTGAATTGTTTACGTGGATTATGCATTAGATTATGGCTTACTATGTATGATTCTAATGACTCTTGTGTCCATGATGGTTGTTTTCACTTGACTTCTTTGAGCCTTGCTTGATGATGATGCACCTGTGGAGATGGTCCAGTTAAGGACGTTTTGAAGCTTGTACCTAGGACGTTTCACACTATGTGGAGGATGTTAGACCCATGATGATGAGAATTGGGTTCCTTGATAACTTGGCCTACCTATGGACATGTTCCAACACCTCCTAGACCTTGGATGTTTGACTCATGAGATGGGACATTGCAGATATAGCCAGATGTGTCATCCGGAGGGTAGACAACCCCACAACTTGGACGTTGCACCCTTTGAGGATGTTAGGGTTTGATTGGATGCCATGGAACTTGAGGAGGATTGTATACCCCTTTAGGGATGATGGAGCCTTCCTCATGCACGACGTTGACACTTTGACCTAGGACATTGGAGATCTAGAGGATGGCGTCATACTTGGAGTGACATGATTTTGCATTGGGCCGATCTAGCACATGGATGATGATATGGACTTGGTTGATGATGAGATGTCACCATATTGATGAGGAGACGATACTTTTCATGATGCTTTGCACCTTTTGGGTATAGATGTGACCTTTTGAGCCTTTACACCCCTTGAGGAGACGATGTCACCTTTATTTTTCCCTCCACACTCACACTTGTGGACATTTGAGAGGATGTTTTTGATGTATTGGCATTATATCTTTATTTTGAGGATATTTTGGTGGTCAACTTGAGACCTATCCACCTTGTATCATGGATTTATTATCTTTTAGGGGATTTTAGAGAGATGAGGCACTAGGATTGTCTCATATTTATAGAGGATGGTTTCCTCATTTGTAAATCATAACTCATCTTGTGGAGAACTACTACAATTGTCTCTTATCTTTCTTTCTCATCATGGAGTACTTGTGCACATTTTCTTGGAGAGGATCTAGTGGATGATTTTCAAGTTTCTTGTGGATGATTTCAAGTTAGGGTTTCTTTCATGCTCAACGATTTGACCAATAAGTGTTATTTTCAAGTCTTTGGTGGTTTATTGTTGGTGTATTAAGTAAATTGTTTTATCAAAGTGGTAATAATTGCATGATACCTTGTATTCTCTTAGATAAACCCTTGTTTTCAAACCCTAGGGAGGTTTGTAGTAGAATACCTCCCCTTGTTATCATTTATTTGGAGCTTGTTGAAGGACATAAGGGTAATTCTAAGGTTTGTAGTGGATTGCCCTAGGGTTATTCTTGTAGGTTAACTTTCTAGGGTTTGTAGTGAACTACTCTAGGGTTTTGACCAAAATCCATTTAGACCTCTTTCTAAAGGTTCTTAGAAGACATATGACGACTTCTTAGGGTTTGTAGTGAACTACCTTAAGTTGTTTTCGTAAATAATCAATACCTAGGGTGTTGAAAATATGCTTTTATTGAGAGAGGGGGGGTGAATTAGTATAAGATACTTTTTACTTTAATTGAGCATTCATATCTGTAGGGGGGGTGAAAACCAAAAAAACTTATCTTTATAAATATCTGTAGGCAACAACCTACTATTACAAAGCTTGTAGGCACCAAATTACTAGAGACACCAATCTCCTTAACTGAGCACCAACTCAACAAGATATTATGTAGACACCAACCTACTGGAGACACCAATCTCCTCAGCTAAGAACCAACTCAACAAGATATTGTGTAGGCACCAACCTAATATCTTCATACGCATAGTACTTCTAACTTCACCTACATGCTTCATACTTCATGTATTTCATAACATCATCGTACCCTTAACTTTCATGCTCTAGTGCCTCTCTTTGCTTCATACCACAGACATAGATTCAAGCACTAGTCAGATTTAGCCTTTGTTTCCTAGCGAACCCTGTAGCATCATTCCCAGAATATAATTCGAGACTGCATCATCACAACCTCAAAACATTGCACTTTGCAACATTATAAAGCTTAGTCCTTCATAGCGCACCCTTAAAACTCCAAGAAAACTCCTCTTGCACCTTTAAACCCTAAGAATACTCTCCAACTTCTCTTGTGCACCTCATATCTCTTATGTGCACCTCAAACTTCATCTTCTTGATTGCATGCTCTTCAAATGGGCACATCTATCCTGTATTTATAGTCTTTCTGTGCTCACTTTTAGGGCCGACTTGTAAAGATTGGTTGGGTCGACTTGAACTTTTTGGTTGGGTTGTTTGATAGAAAAATTCATATCTTGTCATTCCTAAGGAGTTAGAGTGAGTTCCATATACCATTGGAAAGGTATCAAAATAAAATTTTGAAACATATAACCTATGCTCCCATTTGAGCTAGGCATTTAGAGTAAAAATTCCTTCAAATATAGGGTATACAAGCTGAGCATCAAAAATACAAAAACAATATTTC
Source organism: Picea mariana (assembly GCA_032191745.1). NCBI lineage: Eukaryota > Viridiplantae > Streptophyta > Pinopsida > Pinales > Pinaceae > Picea > Picea mariana. Next base: position 123,213 of record JASDQU010790191.1, on the reverse strand, counting down.
CAACAATCTCCATCTTGCAATATTTATCTTGGACATCTGTAGTCTCCCCCTATATTTGACATCTATGAAAACAATATTTGCAATAATCTCCCCCTTTTTCATTAATGGAAACCCTTAGTCAATTTTGAACTCCCCTTGTCTGCAAGTTTCCTTGTGTCTGCAATTCTTCCTATGTTTGCAACTTCTCCCCCTTTGACATCAATGGAAAAGGGCTATTCCCCCTGAGCTTATGCTTCCTTTTACTGACAAGATGAGAGGCATATCATTCCCAAATTTTGTCTGAGATATTCAAATGTGTCTCTGGGAAGGGGTTTGGTAAAAATATTTGCAACCTATTCTTTGAAGGTAATGTATTCCAGCTTGACACTTTGCTCGGCTACATGTTCTCTTAGGAAGTGGTACTTGATTGGAATATGCTTCGTCTTTGAGTGCATAACATGATTATTTGAAATGTTGATTGCACTTGTGTTGTTGCAGATGATTGATATTGGGTAATCCTATTCTACATTGATATCCTTCAGTGTCTTCTTCATCCAAAGAAATTTTGTGCGACATACTGTTGCTGCAATATATTCAGCTTCTCCTGTGGATAAAGAGATTGAATTTTGCTTCTTGCTCAACCATGATACTAGACAGTTTCCTATAAAGAATGCTCCTCCACTGATACTTTTCTTGTCATCAATACTTCCTATGCAATCTGCATCTATATATGTTGTTAGAGTGAAGTCCTTACTTCTTGAATACCACAAGCTAAAGTCCAATGTGCCCTTCAAATATCTGAATATTCTTTTTACTGCTTGCACATGTGTCTCCTTTGGTGCATATTGAAATCTTGAAACCTATCTTACTGCTTGCATGATGTATGGCCTTGATGTTGTCACATATAGTAGACTTCCAATCATGGACCAATACAGTGTTTGATTTGCTTCTAGAGATTCATAATATTTTCTCAACTTGCATCCTGTGATCATGTGTGTACTGACAGGTGCACATTCTTCCATTCTGAATTTCTTCAACATTTCCTTTATATATTTGGTTTGAGAAATGAATATGCCTTTGCTGGATTGAGAAATCTGCAAACCTAGAAAGAACAACAATTCTCCAAGCATGGACATCTCAAATTCTTTTTACATTTATTTTGCAAACATTTAGCTCATTCTATTAGCATTACTTCCAAAAAGGATATCATCCACATAAACCACAATGATTAACAAATATTGTTTGTTTTGATGTAAATATTGTTGTATGTAGCTCCTCTTTTGAAACCTTGTTGTTGTAGGTATTTGTCAAGTCTTGAATACCAAGCTCTAGGAGCTTGCTTTAGTCCATAGAGTTCTTTCTTCAATTTGCATACATAATCTTCGTTGTTCGACAATTGAAATCCTTCTGGATGTTCAATATATAATTCTTCTAGATTTCCATTTAGAAAGGTTGACTTGACATCCATTTGATAGAATTTGAAGTTCTTGAAACACGAAAATGCCAAGAACAGTTTGATTGCTTCCAATCTTGCAACTGGAGAAAAGGTTTCTTCAAAGTCAATACCCTCAACTTGAGCATACCCTTTACAGACCAATCTTGATTTATTTCTTACTACTTGTCCATCTTCATCCAATTTGTTTCTAAAGACCCATTTGGTGCCAATTACATTCTTGTCTTTTGGTCTGGGCACAAGTTCCCATGTCTCATTATTCTCAATCTGATTTAGTGCTTCTTCCATTGCATTAACCCAATACTTATCTTCACTAGCTTGTGTAAAGTTCTTGGGCTCTATTTTAGATAGAAAAGAAAAGTTCAATTTTCTTCTAGTCTAAACTCCTGTATCTATATCACCAAGAATATGACTTTCTAGATGATTCTTTTGGACAATTCTGGATGGTGTCTTTGGATATTGGTGTTCTATTTCTTTCTATTCTTCCCTTTCTTGTTCTTTGTAGACTGTCTCCTTTGGATCTTCATTTTTTTTGTGACTTTTCCTCTTGAGGTATTGCTTCATCCATTCTTATATCAATACTATCTACAACCTTGCACAATATTTTGTTGTAGCATTTGTAGGCCTTGCTTCCAGATGTATAGATACAAAAGATACCTTCATTTGTTCTGGAATCAAACTTGCCTAAATCATCTCTTTATATAACACTTGCTTTTGTTAATAATGTGTTTTGTAGTGTAGATAGAGAGCTAGTGGGGGGTCCTGAAGGGCCCATAGTGATAATAGGGGAGGCCATTCAATGTAAGGTGGACTAGGTCCACTATAATATTAAATAAGACATATTATGGTAGTTAGATATAATAAATGTAAGAGGACTTCTTAGAAGGTTCCTCTTTTAGAAGGTTTATCCTCTAGAATGTTCTTAGGTGGTTGGTAGCACTATATAAAGGAGCCCAAGAAATGTAATGGGGGGTGAAGGAGAGGTATTGTATGTTGAGCGTAGCTCATTAGGAGGTTTCCCCCTCAAAGAGGCAAGTGAACGGGAGATGATCCCTTCCATAATAGGATCCATTGCATGGTGTCGCCCTACCCTAAAGGATTGATAATAATAAAATGTGGTTCTTCTATATTGTTCCATATTTCTTGTGTGGTGATTGTATTCAGATGTATTTGGCACTATTGTGGTAGTTTGAATTCATATCTTTGGTACTTAACATTTGGTATCAGAGCACTTTCCTTGGCAGGAATTGTGGATTGTTTTTTTCTATTTTTTAAATTTTTCAAAGAAGAAAAAGAGGGTCGCAACACTCCGAACAAATCCTGTAGTGTTTTGTGTGGAATTTGCAGAGACTAGTTGTAGATATGAGTTCTTGTCGAAAAAAAAAACAAAAAAATCGTCTGAAACATAGTCCAGGAAGTGAAGTTATTGGCATTTTAAAATCTACAATTTTCAGGGTTTTTCCACGGACGACTGCGTGATTTTTTTTATTTATGTAGAACTCAAGGGATGAATTTCCCAAAAAACATTATAGATCTGAGTCCCTTTCACAATTTCACCCAATTTCAAAAAACAAATCGTCCGAATCAGAGCCCTGGAAGTGAAGATATCGTTGATTTAAAATCAACCATTTTTTGGGTTTTCGTGAAGGCGGCAGGACTGCAAAGTTCAAAAATTGTCATAGGGTGCTCATATTGCTACCAGATCAGTGCCATTAGATAGAGTATTTTAATATTTTTCTTTTATGTGGTGTTTCTAATGGATCTTTTCTCTCAAACCCTCAAGGAAATTTTACAATGGCTTGAAGCCTTACAAGCCCAAATGCATGACTTTGAAGATGGCATCAGGGATAGTTTTCGTAGTATTCGCGAGTCGTTAGACAACATGGACGAATATACTATGGAGGAAATCATGGATGAATATCATCAAGAAGTTTATGCTTGGTATGATTTTGTGACCGATTGTGATGATTGGTATATGAATAGTTTTCATTTCTTGGATGACAACCACTTCCATCTTCTATTTGATGACTCTATTCCACCTCATGTAGAGCCCATACTGGAAA
>JASDQU010790191.1:66301-83727 GCA_032191745.1 Picea mariana | reverse complement strand
TCATGATCTACTCTTTTGTAGTTTCCTTCATACTGATTGAAGCTTCTTTGATTCCTGAAGGTAGGAGGTCTTCTTGGATATTCATCTCTTTTGTAATCATTCCTTCTTTCTGGTATCTTGGTCCACTTCTCATCAACTATCTGTGTAGCTCTTTCTTCAACCTTCTTGTTGGTATTTGCATCTTCTTTGTATGAAGTTTCACCTATGCATCCAAGATGTGTTAAAGTTTTTTGGCACTTGAGAGTTTCTTAATCTCTCCCTCAATGAAACAACTTATATAGATCTCAACAAGTTTCACCCATGCATCCATATTATATAGATCTCAACAAGATCACCATTAAATATGAGTTTGCAATTCCTATCATTGATGAATTGTTAGATGAATTGCAAAGAGAAATTTTGTTTACTAGGTTGGATCTCCATTCAAGATATCATCATATTAGAATAAGGGAAGAATACAACCCTAAAACATCCTGGAGAACAAATGAAAGTCGTTATGAATTTTCAATGATTCCTTTTGGGCATATTAATGCACCTTCTTCATTTCAAATATAGATGATTTTTTTTTCAAGCCCTTCCTTAGAAATTTTGTGTTGGTGTTTTTTAATGATATACTAATTTACAAAAAATCTTAGGAAGAGCATGTACAACATGTTGACATAGTATTAAAACTATTGGAGGAGCAACAACTATATGCAAAGCCTTCAAAGTGTACATTTGGGGTTCAAGAAGTGGAATATATGGGTCATATTTTATCTCATGAGGGTGTCAAGGTGGACCCTAACAAACTTAAAGCTATGATGGAATGACCAGTTCCAAAAATTTTGAAGAATATTAGGGGACTTGAAGGATTGGATAGTTATTTCCACAAGTTTGTGAAGAACTATGGTTGAATAAAAACACCTCTAACATCATTATTGAAAATGATTCATTTACTTAGATTTACGAAGTAACACAAGTTTTTGAGAAACTTGAGGGAGGAATGTATATAAATCCTGTCTTAGGCATGACTAACTTCACAAAACCCTTTATTGGAGTCCAATTACTTGATGCACACCATTGGTGCAATTTTAGTGCAAGAAGGGAGACCCCTTACCTTTGAAAGATGCAATCTTGAAGGAAAAACATTACTCAAACCCTTTTATGAGAAGGTAATGTTGGTCATACTTGATGCAATTAATAAATTTTGCCCTTACCTAACAAGAAGACACTTAAGACAAAATCATATCATCATTGTCTGAAGTACTTAAAAAATGACTATATTCAATAGAGCAACAAACATGGTGATCCAAGTGGATATTGGTGGCCACCCACCTATTCCAATTGGCTCCTCTTGACATTTTTTAGTTCATCAGGTTCTTCTGTAATTCTTTGTAATTGTGGGTTCTACACTTCTGGGGCTATCTGAAGCCCTACACAACTTCTAGGTGGAGATTGGTGGCCGCCCACCTAATCCAACTGACTTATTTTGAAAGTTTTCATGTCAGTACATCTTTCTATACTTTCAGGGCCGTTTTGGGGCCCTAAACAATGTTTTTTTGGCTTGCCATAATGGTACTATAGACAAAGTGATAGTTTGACGACATAATGTGTAGTTCTTGAAAATACATTTCCAACGGGCTATCACGCGCCTAAAACAGAGGTCGTATGCAAAAGTTACGACCTTGGGAAGTTGAGGTACCAACTTACCCATTGGGGCCCACATAACTTTTTGCGTTTCATCTCCTAGGGTTAGGTTTTTGGATGTCTAGGGTTTTATCATTCATGAGTAATGTTAAGAAGGCCCATGGAACCTCACTGTAATCATTCTGCTCAGATGGATGCACGTAGCAGCCACATCTCTTATCAGAGATAACTACCACCATTCGAGCAAGTTGTTTTTAGTTTTGCAGTTTTACAGTTTCAACCTATTTTATTTATTCAATAGAAGTTATTGTTCGCTAGATATCTGTTGTTGTTCTCTGTATCTCTGTGTTATTGTATTCAGTCTGTTATTCCTTTCGATCCTCTCATAAATATGGATCAGTGGTATCAAAGCGGTCTTCTCTTCATTTATTTTTCTTTGTGCATATCCCCGACAAGATTTGGGTACAAGAAGTTGGGACTCGAACCAATCGAGCCTTTGCAAGATCGTCCACGCCAAGCCTGACAACAACCCATGGGGGATGAGAAGAAAGATGATGAAGCAAGAGATCCTTTTAAAATTTTGCTCGAGGAAGACTTTGCGCGACAAAGGAACAAAATGATGGACAACTTTGCACAGATCCTTCGACGGCTTCACACAGGAGACACATCTTCATCAAGAGGCCATGCAACCCCCTTCAAGGTACAAGTCAAATTTGACTTCCCCAATTTGATGGAATATCACGGTTAGGAACCGATACCCAATTCCCCGAATTGATGACCTTCCTCACCAACTCAAGGGGGTAAAGTTCTCCAACAAGGTTGACCTAAAGTTTGGCTACCACCAGGTTCCCATCGAACCAACAAATGTATGGAAGAAAAATATCAAATCTAAAGAATGTCTCTTCGAATGGCTGCCCATGCCCTTTGGATTAACAAAGGCACCAAAAACTTTCATGATATTGATGGATGATGTATTGAGACCCTTCACCAACTCTTTTGTGGTGGTATATCTGGATGACATCCTCATCTTCAACAAAACTTGGGAGGAGCACATGCAACATATTCAACAGGTTTTGGGCATTCTACGACAGCACAAGCTATATGCCAACTTGGAAAAATTCTCCTTTGGCATGAATAGGGTCCAATACTTGGGCTACATTGTTGATGAGCATGGGGTACAGGTGGATCCAACTAAGATCCAAGTCATTCATGACTGGCTAGCCCCGACCACACTAACCGAGATTTGAATCTTCTTGGGACTTGCCAACTTCTACCAAAGGTTCGTGTTGGGATTCTCCCATATTGCATGGGGCCTCAGCCAAGTAACCTAGGGAGGTGGCAAGGCAAAGTTCGCATGGAGGTAGGCACAACAACAAGCATTTGATGATTTGAAGCATCACTTGTGCCCAACTCCAATACTCTCCTTACCTGATCTGCAACAACCGTTTGAGATTGAGACTGTTGCCTCCGACTATGTTGTAGGTGTAGTTCTCACTCAACATGGTCATCCAGTAGCATACCATAGTGAGACACTCTCATATACTATCCAGAAATACCCCACCTATGACAAAGAAATGTATTCCATTGTGCAAGCCTGCTGTCAATGGAAACATGACATTTTGGGAAAGGAGACAATCATTCACATTGATCACAAGCCTCTGCAGTTCATACAGACACAAGGGAAGTTGCAGAACGATCGCCATCAAAAGTGGTCCACATACCTACAACAGTTCCATCTCAACATCAAGTATAAAATAGGGAGCACAAATCATGTCGTTGATTGCCTCAGTCTCCCTCCCGTTGCTGCACTCACCACAATGCTCCATTCCTATGGCCATGAGGCATCTGAGTGGCCCCAACTTTATCAGTGTGACCTTGACTTTGCCACCACCTATCAACTCTTGGGTAGAGGAGCGAATGTCACCGATTTTCACATCCAGGATGGAATTTTATATCATCTGGTCCACCTCTATGTTCCCACAAGCGAGTGTGCAAAGATGATTTGGGAGGCTCACTACAATCGAATGGTAGGACATTTTAGCATGGAGAAAATTGTGGCCGTTCTACAGAAACATTTTATTGGCGGAAACTTCTACAAGACGTCAACGAGTATATCATATCTTGCAATTCTTTTGCCATTGCCAAGCCATCCATCAGGAAGAAAGGCTTATACACCTCTCTTCCTAATCCCGAGAGACCTTGGGAATCCATCTCGATGGATTACATGTCTAGCCTTCTATCCACCAAGCATGGCAATGATTGTGTATTTGTAGTGCTTGATCGATTTTTGAAGATGGCCATTATCACAACCTGCAAGAAGAGAATCACAACGACAGATACTGCCAAGCTCTTCTTCGGATGGGTGTGGGTCCATTTTGGGATACCACAGACCATCACCTCAGATCGGGACATCATGTTTCTCAACACATTTTGGTTGAGTCTCTGGTCACTATTGGACACCAAGCTCACTAAATCCACTTCTTTCCACCCCCAAACCGATGGCCAGACAGAGGTCGTCGATTGGATGATTGTGCACATTCTGCACATGTACAACTCTAAGCATCTACATACATGGGATGAGAGTGTTCCCTATGTTCAGGACAACTACAACAGGGCTCTCCTTAGCTCCACCGGCTATAGCCCATTTTAGGTGGGGCTGGGGTTCCAACCCTTGGGTCCCATTGATGTTGCACTACCTCTTGCAACCACATAGGCATAATATTCTCAGGTTCAGTCTGAGGCCGACAAAGCCACCAGATTCATTGAGAGGATTCAGCACATCTTCCAACAGGTCCATGGTATTTTTCAGAAAGCCAATGCTAAGTACAAGCAGCGCCATGATCAACACCGGGTACCACACCAGTTTCAGATGGGAGACAAGATCTAGTTACATTTGCAGAAAGATTGCCTTACAGGTCCCCATCGGAAGCTCCACCCACTTCGCTATGGGACTTACAATATCATCAAGGCTGTGGGTAGCAATGCTTTTGAGCTCAACACTCCACCATTCCTTGGCTTGCACCTAGTGTTCAATGTGGACCTCCTTCGGCCATATTTTCTACCATTATTGGACACCTCAGAGATTGCAGAACAATTGACACCAACAGAGCTCAACCCTGACTGCATGGAACATGCATCCACTAATCAGATAGTGGACACATTGATCAAGGGCACTCGCCAGCAGAGGATCCAGTTTTATTGGGTTGTCAAGGCAGGGCAACTCCTACACCAAGGTAAGTGGCTCACCCGGGGCCAAATTCAGCAGAAGTTTCATCACCTGATGGGGGCACTCAATGCAATGGAGACCATTGCTTCCTAAGGGGGGAGGACTGATCCAGGTGGATATTGGTGGCCACCCACCTATTCCAACTGGCTCCTCTTGATAGTTTTTAGTTCAACACGTTCTTCTGTATTTCTTTGTAATTGTGGTTTCTACACTTTCGGGGTTGTCTGAAGCCCTACACAACTTCTAGGTGGAGATTGGTGGCTGCGCACCTAATCCAACTAGCTTATTTTGGAATTTTTCATGTTAGTACATCTTTATGTACTTCCAGGGCCGTTTTGGGGCCCTAAACAATGTTTTTTTGTCTTTCCACAGTCAAAATGTAGACATAGTCACAGTTTGACAACATAATGTGTAGTTCTCGAAAAGACCTTTCCAACGGGCTATCACGCGCCTAAAACGGAGGTCGTATGCAAAAGTTACGACCCCAAGAAGTTGAGGTACCAACTTATCCATCGGAGCCAACATAACTTTTGGCGTTTCATCTCCTAGGGTTAGGTTTTTTGATGCCTAGGGTTTTGGAATTCATGAGTAATGTTAAGAAGGCCTCTGGAGCCTCATTGTAATCATTCTTCTCAGACGGATGCGCATAGCAGCCACATCCCTTATCAGAGATAGTTATCACCATTCGAGCAAGTTGTTTTCAGTTCTGCAGTTTTACAGTTTCATCCTATTTTATTTATTCAATAGAAGTTATTGTTCAGTGGATATCTGTTGTTGTTCTCTGTATCTCCATGTCATTGTATTCAATTTGTTATTCCTTTCGTTCTGCTCATAAATCTGGCTCACATGGGTTACAAAGATGCTAATTTATTATTTTCAAATTATCTACAAAATAGGGAAAGAGAATGTGGTGGAGAATACACTGTCAAGGCAAGAAGAGGACATTGAGGCCTTACTCTATTCAATTTCAATTCTACATGTTGATTGAGTGAAAGAACCAAGAATAACATGGAAGCAAGACTAGAATACATGGAAGCTCATTTAGCAACTATAACATGACCATAGTGCATTAGATAAACTTCTATGGAAGAATGATTCACTCTAGTATAATGATTGCCTATATATATTTTAAGAATTCCCAACTCAAATAGAGGGTTCTTTTAGAACTACACAGTTCTCTTATATGGAGACGCCTCGTATTTCTGAAAACTTATCACAAGATCGAAAAGGATTTTTCCTGGGAATGTCTTAAAACTAATGTTCAAAAGTTTGTGGCAAAGTGTTTGGTTCTCCAAAAAAACAAAAGGAGAGTTTATGAAGACCTTGAGTATTTTATAATGATTAACTATACCAAGTCAACATTCGGAAGAAGTCTCAATGAATTTTATCATAAGTCTACCGAACTCTAAATGGAGAAATGTCATCATGGTGATGGTTGATTAATTCACAAAGTATGTTTATTTTTTCTTAGTTTCTCATCCTTAAGCCAATATAGTAGTTGCAACATTCATGGAAACAATTCACAAGCTACATGGAAACCCCAAGATTATTGTGAGTGTTAGAGATCCATTTTTCACAAGTAATTTTTGGACCGAGTTTCTTTCTTAGCTAGATACTTAGCTGGCTCACAACTTCTCTTACCATCTCCATTCTAATGGGAGATATGAGAATTGTGAATAAATGTATATAAGGTTACTTCTATTTCTTTGCGTACGATAAAAAATAACAATGGGTCAAATGGTTACCTTTGGAAGAATGGTGATATAACATTTCCTTCCATTCTTCATCCAAAATGTCTCCATCTATGGAACTTTATAGGTATTATCCTTTGTCCATCACATCACCCTTGAGAGGAAAAAACAAGGTTCAAATAGTGGAGGGTCACTTCGACCACCAACAAGAGGTTCTCCAACTATTGAAGGACAATGTCTATAGCACAAAACAAGATGAAACAACGAGCAGATCAAAATCACACTGAAAGGCACTTTGAAGTGGGGGATTAGGTATTCTTGAGGATGCAACCATAAAATGATCTTCCTCAAGAAACAAAAGAAGGATAATAAATTAGCACCCAACTACTATGGTCCCTAAAAGGTGATGTAGAGGATTGGCATTATGGCTTATAGATTGGAGTTAACTCTATCTTCATGAGTACATCTGGTCTTCCACATTTCTTGTTTAAAGAAGTTAATCGATGAAAAGATCCTAGTTTAGACTATTTTTCTAGAGCTTGATGAAGAGGGGGTAAATCATATTAGAACTTGAAACAATCATTGAAATGTGGATCAAGAAACTTTGGAACCAAACAATTATTGATTACCTCATTAAGTGGAAGACAAAAGCTGTGACTTGGGAAGATGATCTCTTCATACACAAGCACCCAAAATTGATCAACATTGAGGGAAATGTTGGTTTGGAAGGGAGGGGCATTTTAATCCCCCAACCATAACCATCATTCACTATCAATTATATTAATTATAGTTATGCCAGCTTATTAATATTGCATTCTAGCCCTCTTTATCTCTTATATATACATCAATGAAACTCATTTGAAGAATCATCTTATCCTATATACTTGATATCTTTTAATAGGAGGTTTCCACCTCAAAGAGGCTTCTTATTCACTCACTCTTTTGCTTGATTTAGGCATGGCATTACTGAATTGGGTATTTGGTCCATAATGTAGTTTCACTTTTGTTCCATACACATCCCTGTGCATTCTTAGTATTGTGATCATTCCATGTACTATTTTCCATGCTTGTCCTTCTCATCTATCCTACACCAATTTGTGTTGCACTCACTTGCATCGCACTAGCTTATATCATGCTTTCTTTTGTTGCACTTGTTTATCACATTCATGGACTTATCTTGATTATAGATTCCCCTTCATCAACCCCCCCTGCACAAATAAAACAATGTGCATCCTCCCACTAATGATTCATCCTCTACTTCAACTGCAATATCTTTTCCCTTACAAAAATTCATATACTCTACTACATGTTCATCATCAACGAAAATCTCTCCTTCTATATACTCATATATATCAACAACATTGAATATGGGTGAGATATGTCAAACACCTTTCTTAACTCCCCTTGAAATGCATTATTTCCAAATTTATTTTTGATTCTACATGGTCCAATATTCTTCACATTGAAATTATTATAATTTCACCTCTAGAATAATGCTCCTTCATTAGATGTACCACCAACAAATCTTCAATTACAAAATCCTTAAACCTTTTGTGTGCATCCACATGATCATTATACTTTGTGCTCTTCTCTCTCAGTCTATCTTGGACGTGCACATACACTTGCTCAATTTTCTATGCAAATTCCTATGTGACATCATTCCTCTGCATTTCAATAGGAAAATCAACCATGTATACCACTCCTCTCTTATTTTCTCCATATAAAATCTCGAAAGATGAAAATCTTATTAACCTGTTCACAACGTTGTTGTACACAAACTATGCATGTGCTGAAAATTATTTGTCTGAACATTTTGGATCATCTCTAGCATCTCATAATATTTACCACACTTTAGTTCAGTACTTCAAATAGTCCATATGTCTAAGGATGATAACAAAAACAATACTATAGCTTTTTATTGCATCTTCTTCCACAATGTCCTTAAAAAAATCCTAAGAAATCTATTATCTCTATGTAATCATCTTCAGTAATTGATGAAATCACAACAACTCCTTGAAAAATAGCTTTGCACAAAGCACAATATATCACATAGATAGGCTCCATATTATGTATGAAGTCCACCACTTAGAAATATTGTAAACTATAACAAACATTACATTAAATCTATGCTACAATCTCGGTAGTCGAGGAATGAAATCCATTGATATGTACTCCAAAGACATCTTTAGTATTAGTAATTATGTGTACAATCATGTAGTCTGACTCATTCCTTTTTCCGTATAACGTATTCTCCACCATGCCAAAAATATTTTGAGCTCGTTTTTACATGTTTGATCAATAATATCTTTCATATAGAAATCTTTGTGTCTTAATGTGCCCAAAATGGCTTCCTAATCCACTGTTGTGCAACCCTCTAATCAAATTCTAGTGCATTGAAGTCTTTGGTATGCATAACTACTTTCCTTTGAACATATATCTATCCTAGATGAAGTAATCCATTTGTGCACTTCTCTCGTACACATTTGGGTTCTTGCACCTCTCTGTAACATGTCTAAGATCTTTGCCATGATTGTAAAAGTCCTTGATACACTTGAAGCCAATTATTTCACTCTTCATTAATGCCAACATTAGCTTGTACCAATCAACATGTGTACAATGGCCTTATTCTCCTTGCGTTACTTTTTCTGTAACACAACACAATTCTACAAAAAGTCAACCCATCTTACATGTGTCTATTTTAGTTTCTCCTAGATATTAAGAAATTTCAACACCTAACGATCTATGTACAATATGAACTCATGTGACAAATAGTGCCTCTAATAATGTATAGGACCTACACAATATCATAAAACTAAATATCATAAGCACAATACTTATATCATGCTTCATTTAGCTTCTCATTCAAAAATGATATTGACCTTCCATCTCAACTCAATACCATACTAATAACTACCACAATTGCATCACAATCAACCTAGAAAACCCTTTTTGAAATCAGATAGTACCAACATAGGTGCCCGTGTAATCTTATACTTCAACAATACTAAATTCATTTGTACATATGCACCACAATGAAATCCTTATTTCTTCATACATTTTGTCATCCATGTACATATTCTACTAAATCATCTAATGATTTTCATGTAAACTTTTCAGTCCCATGAAAACTCCCAACCTTTGTGACACTTCGAGGCATATGCCATTCTGTTGTCTCCTTCATCTTCTTTGAATCCATATACAATCTTTCCCTACAATCCACAAAACTAAGGTACACCAAGTTACTCCTCGATGAATTCAGACTTCTTCAAGTTGATGCACTCATTCTTTCTTGGCACTTCAAACACCATCCTTAGATGTTCAATATGCTCCTCTCTTCTCTAAGTAAAAAATAGAATATCATCCAAGTAAATAACTACAAAATTACTCATGTACAATTATAATGCCTCTATATGAATGTGCTCAACACATTGGCCAATCTAAAAGAAATAACCAACCACTCATACAAATTATCTTTGATATTAAATCCACTATTTAATTTATTGTCATCTTTCATCTTTGATCCTAACTTAGTGGTTTGATATTAAATCCACTATTTAATTTATTGTCATCTTTAATTTATTGTCATCTTTGATCCTAACCTAGATTATCTCTCCAATCATCTATCCTTGGTTATGGGGACATGTATCTGATTGTAATATTATTAAATGGTCTAAATGGTCTAGAGGTTATACACATCCTCTATTATCCATACTTCTTTAGCATTATTAATGTCCAAACTAGGGATGGGCTCATACTCTCTTTCATTAATCCCTTTGGCAACAACTCACCTACCTATCAATTCAACTCTACACTTTCCATCGAAGTCATCATGTGCAGTGCTTGATTCAATGATGTTTCACCTAGAATCAAGTCAATGTCATGTGCAATATTTTTCTTTGGTGGTAAACCATATGCACATGATATGTTACTGTATTGGACTATAATATCTTCTTCATTTATGATGTAGGGATCTCCTTTCCCTTGGTGCCCTTTGTTAACTTGCCATGTTCTATCACTCTCTTGCCATGTTCTATCTCCTTTTCCTTGGTGCCCTTTGTTATCGTTTCCTTTTGCATATGATAGTAACACCTCTTTCAAATCTTATTCCTTCATTGTCAACAAATGCTATCTCTTCACATCCTTGGTGTTGGTGTAGGTGTTCTTGTTCATGTCAAGCATTGTGCATCTATCATATTGCCATTGCCTTCTCAACAACAAATGTTATGCACCCATTAGAATGAAATTGCACAGAATTTCACCTTTATAGTCATAAGTATTATAGGATACTTCGCACTAGTCATTCACCATCACTTCATAGCCACATTAGAAATAGAAAATTCTATATGGTCGTGGGTGCTTCAATTATGCTAGGTTTTATTTGTTTACCATATCTACCATGACCATATTTTTAGTACTAGGGTTACATTTAGCCGACCTAGTTATCCTATTTACTGTCCTGCATATACACTATTAATAACGAAGATCAGCCAGCTCTCTAAATTGACGATTAGTCCTGATGATGAATCCCGATCCGGATTCGAAACGTCGATGACAAAATGACACCAACTGTGGATTCTCCGGCAAATGAATTTGAAATCCCTCACCACAGAAATCTGAAAACAGTAAAATACTTTTCCTTAGCCACCCATATTTTTGTCACTCGTCTCTACTTCTTTGGCACGATTATTCCAATATACATCATCAAATTTGTTGTTGCAACTATTTATTTATCCTTAAACACCTCATTCACTAATTAAGTTCTTAGTTCACCTCTATGTGCACATTCTCTTTGTGGACACTAAAATGATTTATGCCCTTCATCTCCACATGTATATGACAATATATCCCATGCTTGTAACCACCTAATCCTCTTCCACATCTTTTGAAACCTATAAATCCTCTACCTCAACCTTTGCTAGGTGCACTATTTTCATCTATCTTCTAGTCACATGCATCTTCTGTTTTTTGTATTGAATTGCAACCTCTACCACTGTGACCACTTCTTCCTCTATCAAAGTTTCTCTTATTATCCTTGTGATTTATCTTCTCTCCTAACTTTTTCAACTAAATATATCTTATGATACTAATTCCATCTTAAATGAAAAATTGAACCATTCATTGATTGGAAATAATCCTCCCAAACTTTGTAAAAATGGAACTCTTGGCCAAGTTTGAAATCAATAGTCCCAAAGCCAAAAAATTCAAGAAGATAAAATAAATCACTTGAGGATTGGCATTTCAAGACAGTATTATCATAAAAATATGTTTGTTTGATGCAAACACAACGCAAGAGAGACTAAAAAAAAATGAAGCTTGGGAAGAAGATTGACACAATGCAAGAGAAACGAAAAAAAATGAAGCTTGGGAAGAAGATTGACACAATGCAAGAGAAACGGAAAAAATGAAGCTTGGGAAGAAGATTGGGTAATAGCAGAAGGATGAAGGATTCAGAAATAAGTATATTTCAAGATCGGAGGATACAGAGAATTTTCAGCATATTCACGATGAACAAGTACTGTTTTTGAGTTAAAATAATTTGCAAAATATCAGTAAATAAGTATATACAAATTTTTTGATTAAGAGTGTATAGATTGCATTTTTAATACTCCCCATAGCATAAATAAAATTCTTTAAATGTTGGTTTTCACATTTGAGTTTCCAGAATTAATTATGTATATATTGTGTTGACTTTTAATGTGATTGTGGGTTGGTATCTCCTTTGATTGACTCCTGGTTGTCAGAATTACACATGTCTGCACACCGGTCTCCTGTTTGTTAATTCGCTGATGTGAATTACCATAGTCTTCTCATATTCCTTTGAATTCTCAAGTGCATTGTTGATTACCACAGCACATCCCTTACAGATCGATTTTCACTAAATTGAATGGCTAGCCCGTACCTTCTGCTCTGTTACATGCTTCAGCTACCGTTTGATCTATCCAAGCCAATTGCACCAACCTGCAACATCCTACACACAAGGATTCTCCAAGCTGGGCGTTGGATTCATTAGCTACAACCATCCCCCCACACATATACACATATTTCTGGGCGTTGAATTCATTAGCTACACCCAAACAAACACATATACATATATTTTGCCTTGAATGAATATTGAAAGGTTGGCGCGTTATTATTATTGTTGGGTTGAATCTTGTGATTAGCCAGAGTATATTGTTTCATTGAATTGATAGATTCAGAGCACTGGCCCCAGTATTTAAATAACATAGAAGCTTGTACTCAGTAGCTTGACAGAGACTGGTTGAGAAATTGAATTTTTAATTTTGCATGAGTCATATTTTTCATTAATTGAATTTAATGATTATAATTTTTATTTTATCAATGTTAACAATCATATCCATATCAGAGCAGAAATCCTTGTGAAGTTTTAGTTGTTTGTTGAGATCATAGGGAGTCCTAACTATAAGAACAATATCATAAATTTAAAAAAGAAGGATGATGACTATACTAGCTAGAATTGGGCCAACATAACTTGCTTCTTCCAAACAACCCTCCAACTTGTCAATGTATATGCTTAGCAGAGTAAGCTTGGCAATAACAATCTCATACAACCTTATTGCCCCATCTTTCAACTCAAAAGGAACTTTTAAGTTTTCTAATCTATTCCAAAGGTTAGTCCTAGGCATCATGTCAAATTTTTTTGTAAAGTCAACTAAACAACATAGGAGATTGGTTTTATTATTGCAACACTCCTCCTCAATGATCCTAAGCTTAACAAGGTGGTCCACAATTTAATGATAGCTCCTAAATATGGCTTGGCCTTTAACTCTTTTTTCATGGCTTTCTAGCCATAAACTCATATAACCTAGTTAAAAGGGGCTAATCATAATGATCCTATAATTGAAGGGATTGACTTTATCCCCACTTTTAAAAATAGATACAATGAGGCTTTGGGGACAAGGATAGGTCCTCCAACTTTTAAGATTTCTACTTGGTAGACATTGATGTTCTTAGCTTTTCTTAGCCCCAAGCTCTATGTCTTTTACAGAAAAAAAAAATCTTCCTTTGTAAATAGGGTTTGAATGTTGTCTAGATATTTGTAAAGATTTTGTAAAAAAAATTTGAATATTATCTAGGAATTTGTAAAGATTTTAAGATAAAAATTCCAATCCTTCAAGGAAATCATATTATTTTTTCAATTTTACTAATTAAAATTTAACTCCAAAATTTCTTAAAATTTAATTTAAATAAATGTAAAAATTTCTTTTATTTTTTATTTATATAATACTATAAACTTTTCTTATTCTTTATTTATATAATATCATTTATTTTTTATTTTTAATAATGTTTAATATTCTTCGTACCTTTTAATTATTACAAATTATTACAAATTTAAAATTTCGATGTAAACATTATTAACAATTCTACTCATATTTTCCATTACTAAAAGCACCATAAACACCAAAGTTTCTTGCTATTTTCAGGTTTTTAATTTATTAATTATTCTAAGCTAGAAAAGAATTTGACTTTTAATGCTTAATGCTAACGATTATATGTCTTTCAATGAAGATGGTCAGAATAGAATATATTAATGGTGGGGAGGGACTCATTGTTACTCGCTGGGTTACTCCCAGCGAGGTCAAGTTTGGAGGCACCATAAGAAGCCATACATATGAAGGGCTTCAAAATCTTAAGATGCGAGTTAGAGAGGTAAGTATATTTTTATTATCATAATTTTTTTTAATTATGAAAATAAGTAACTGATAAATTTGATTTGAGTTAGGTTCTAGATTAAATTTACTGATTATCAAAAATAAATAAATAAACATAATAAGTATTTTTATAAAATTATAATAATAACATGTTTAAATTTTATAGATTTTATGTAATTTATTAATTTTTTTTTAAAATAAATGATAAAAATATGAATGGCAAGCTCAAAATCTGGCTAAAATCATATGGCACATTTTTGTGTTACTAATTAATAAATTTTCATATTACTGATTTTTGTGGCTAAAATCATATGGCACATTTTTGTGTTACTGATTAATAAATTTTCATATTACTGATTGTTGCAGGTTATAGAAAGCCAAGCTATTGCATATAGGTGCAAAGCATTTATAAACTTTTTGGAGGAGCATGCAACTGAGATGAATGCTAAGGGATTGCACCATCATATTCAAAAGGTTGGAGAAAATTTATTAGGAAAAAATAATGTAAAACTTACAGATGGTTTAATGAAAAGTGAAGACTTTTATTTCTATCAACATTTTGTACCAAGTGAGTTGGTAACATTGGGCATAAAAAATGAAAAACTGGGTTCAAGTCATTCTATTCGATGCCCTTGTTTCTTTCTGGATGAAGAGGTGATTCCGATTGGAGTAGCCTTATATAGCGCTCTTGCAGAAATATATATCAATGAGCATGGTAACAATTAAATATCAACATTTTTGAAAAAAAATTAACAGAACAATATAAACTTTACATTATACTTCCATTATATCATCATGATTATTTTAATTTTGAATTTTCATTGTTAATTATTTTTTAATTTTTATTTTGTATTGGTGAAATGCATTTTTAAAAGAAATAAATTATGGTTTTTTTGGTATAACAAATTTGTATTAACAATAATTTAAATTAGAAAATATCTTTACTAAAATATTTAATATAAAATTTTATGTAAAATTATTAATAATTTATTTTCAACATAATATTGGGAGAACAATTTTATTTAAAAAGTTGTAGTTTAGGTAAGTGGAGAGTTATAAAAAGGCAACCAGCCAGCCATTGTTCTGATTCTTGATGATACTTTCTAGATAGTCTTGTTTTAATTTTTGATGATATTTTTGTTGATGATATGAATCCCCTGTATTTTGATAGAGATGGTACTCCTTTTTGGCTGAAATATATATCTTGAATATTTTGGATTAAGGAGAATACTAGATAACAAATCCTATATATTTATTGCTTTGATTTATACATAGAATGGTTCTTTAATAACCTCATCTGATCTTTATGTGCAACAATAAGTCTTTTAATTGTAGAAAGATTGAAGGCTTCAATATGAGAGTATATGTATCCTCAATATCATATATACAACCCTCATGTGCAACAATAAGTCTTTTAATTGTAGAAATATTGAAGGAAGGCTTCAATATCAGAGTATATGTATCCTCAACATCATATATACAACCCTCTAAATCACATATAAATAATAGATGCATCCATATCTTCTCACACAAAAAAGATGAAGTGTTTTTCATCATTTCAAAGAACTTTAAATGAGTTATGCATTTAATACTGAAAAGAATATGATAGAAACACTTCAAAAATCTCATCCCAATAGATCCCAAGATCCGAGAAATCATTAAAGTAAAACCCCAAAGTAGTTCTTTGTGGAGTTTTAATCACAAAAGATATTCAATAATACACAAAATCTCTACAAACCAATTGACTAGTGATTTAGAAACAAAGCTTATTAAACAAGACTAAATTCTCCTGAATCCAATAGACAATCATGGCTTACATCGGAGAGTAAAAAATATGGTTGTAAATACTCCATGGTCATATAAGAAAAGTCTTGGAAGATTACAAGAGAAACACTCAAGAAATTAGCCTTAAGAAAATGGTGTACAAGAAGAAGAAGAATGGAGAAGATAGAGATAAGTTTTTGCTTATCAAAGCTTGGCTGCATTTTTATGGTTGGACCTTTATGTTCTAATTTTTTGGTTTAATAATGAAACCTTCTCTCACTAACCCTTGATGAAACCCTTTCGTGCCTTTTAAAACCAACTCTTCTAACTTTTTGAGTAGTTAGAGCTTTCACTTTCTTGGAATAACCACTTTAATTAATGTCTTATTAAAGTCTCATTAATGAATTTGTATCATAGACATTCGTATATTGTAATGGACCCTTTTCATATTTAATAAACTTTTATTTGAAAATTTTTAACTAGTCACCCCCTTTTTAAAGTGGACCATGTTTTTATTTTTTGAGTGTGATATTCAATTTCTCAGCCATTAAAGTCAATTTATATGTTAAATACATCATTCCATCTTTCCAACGAGTCCTCTTGGGTGAGATTTTGATTTTTGGATCTCAAGATATGAACTCATGAAGTCGAGGTACCAAGTAGATTTATCAGCAAAGCATAAACTATAGTTGACCGTTCTTCCCATTTATGGAAAAAATATGGCCAATTTCAGCCCTTGAAACCTGTTCCATCATCTTCCTCATTGAATTACCTTTTCAATGAGGTAAAGTTTTCCCAAATATGGCTCCCATATCTCAAGATATAGCCTCTGAAACATCAAGACTCAACAACCATTGATCAGTTCTCATGGGGCAATCTGGGCCCTTGATTTCAATTCATCCTTCTCCATTAAAATTTTGACTTGTTCTCAAAATAAATATCCCACATGCATGGGATTTTTTGAAAGTTTAATGTATATAAAGAAATCTTTAGCAAAGACTTGGTGTGAAACATATGGAGGCTATGGAGACTTAGTGATTCGACCCCTTGGAAAATTAATGAAATAATTAAATATTTTAATTGCCCAGTCATCCTCCAGTCAACATGAGTCAGCTATGAGCTAGTTGTCCACTTCATTTCCACATGTCATTGTGTGATAGATTACCACAAGATGCCACATGTCACGAATCGATTGGTTTCCACGTGTCATGGCTTCACTTGCTTCCATGTGTCATCCTCTCACTGGTAAATATAGTTGCCATGTGTCACAAATAGTTGGTTGCCATTTGGAATAATTTCATTGGCTAATAGTTCTTGGATTAATTGAATATAAGTTAAGTGTGGAGGTATGGGGAAGGTGGAACGAGAAATGAGTTAGGTGGGAGTAGCGTAGGGGGAAGGGAAAAATGAGGGTGGCAGAGTGAGGGGGTTGAGGTAGGATGACATGGG
>JASDQU010790191.1:50407-65898 GCA_032191745.1 Picea mariana | reverse complement strand
AGTGAGGTAAGGTGACATGAGGAGGGAAGGTTCAGATAAAGTAAGGGAGGGGGTAGGGAGAAATGAGTGTGGCAAAGTGAGTAGACGAACAAAGAGATGGAGGGATAAGGGAGTGAGGAGGAGTGCAAGTTCATCCATCCGATGGAGGGAGGAAGAACTAAAAAAATTGTTGGCCCTTGACCAAGTTTTGGAGAACCTTGGTCGTGTTTGACCACTTTTGGGACTTCGACAGGCTGGTCGAAGACGAAGCGCCTAGGCGAAGCGGAGATCGCGGGATCTCACTCCCTTTTACGAGATTTTTGGGTTTAGGGTTTATGTAACGGGTATGTGATGTCRTCCCATGGGTCTTACCCATGTTTAGGCCTCTTTTGTAATGTATAAATAAGTAGCTAGGCGATGTAAGTAGAGGAGAAGTTCTTGAGACGTAGTAGTGGATGTGTGTGGCTTAGTGCAAGTATTTGWAATCGACTTTGTGCATACAGTGTGTTAAGACTTGCAGAACTAAGTGCAAGTGATTGTAAGAGGCTTTGTGCGCAGACTTTGTAAGGCTTTGTGCTATGACCTAACTTGGGGAAGGAGGATCTGGCGCGGTGTGCGCAGATCTCCTGTCCTATACAGAGTTGGCTTTGTGGCTCTGCGCATGTAAGAAGATTATAAGAAGTTAATAAAGAAGAAGAAGAAGAGTTGGTGGATGTAGCCCCACGCTGGGGGTGAACCACGTATATCCTGTGTTGTGGTTTCTTTGAGCGATGTGGTTGATATGTTATTGATGTGATCTATGCTTAGTGTTGTAATATTTATGTATGTTAGATGCATCTGATGTAGTAGCTTAGTGACTTATATTTGAATGAATACTAGATCTACTTGCTATGTGTTAAATGGTTAGATATATTTAGATCTTGATTGCTACTACGTTGTTATGTAATTAGGGTTTTTGCCTGCGATGTGAATAAGGGTCAAAGAATAATGCATATTATTGGCTAAGTTCTTTGTTAAAGTGTTGTAATCACAGATCTGTGTCCCAGTTAGGTTGTAGACACTTGAGTCGTACAACCCCCCCTACCTCTATCTCGGGTGAGACTTCATTTGCTTCACAATTGTTGCCGAAAGGGCCGATAGTTAGGGTTTTGTTGGTGCGTTGTTGAAGCGTTGAACCCTGGGTCTGCCCCTGTGCCAACAAATGGTTCCGTTGTCGGGACTTGAAACTGTGATTGTTGGGAACTGAAGAAAAGAGAAAGCTCTATGCGTAGATCTGTTGTTGTAGTGCACAGTATTCTACTTGACTTGTGAATCTCCGTGCTAAGAAGAGAATCAGATCTGAAGTAAAGAGGTAAGATCTTAAAGCTTTGTGCTCCAATAAAGGTAAGATAAGTGGAAATTTTTGTTTCGAAAGAATGGATCTAAGTATGTTTGATAGATTTCGCACTAGTATGAAAACTAGGGAATAACTAGAAGAAAAAAGATTTGATATGAATAGATCTGATAAAGTTAATGAAAGATATGTTATTCCTATGCATAGAAAGAATTTTTGGACTAACAAGTGGATGCAGGATCCTAGAAAGAATTTTTTGCAGGTCCATCACTGTGATCCCAGTGCACAGTACAGGAAAGGTTGGGGATCGTTTAAGAGAAAGAGAGGATTGGCTCTTTGTTATAGTTGCAGAAGACCAGGACATCTTGCTAAGGAATGCCCTGGTAGAGGTCCTATTTGCATTTGTTGTAAAGATGTTGGTCATGAGGTTTTGGATTGTCCTAGAATGATTGCTAAAGTTGAGAAGATGAACATGAAACAAGAAAACAATGAAGAAGGTCAAGAAACTAAGGATATGCTAGAAAATCAAGCATCGGCATTAAAATAACAAAATTTACATTCATCGACATTTTATTCAAAGGTCCATCAAATCAAGCATTCATACCTTTGAGTTTTCCATAGTTCCTTGGCCAATATAGTTATATTTACAAACTGGGGGAAACAAGGTGATGTGCATTTGGAGAGAGTGAGAGGAGGAGGGATAGCTAAAGAAGGTGGAGCAATTGAGCCAAAGAAGGGGCACGGATTTTTTTTCGAAGGACACAAATTTTTGTGCAATGAAGGGCACACATTTCAAGGAGTAAATTCCAGCATTGGGAAGGTCATACAGTATAGATTCTGTACTGTTCTCTACAGTACTGTACAACTGATATTTGGCATGCAAATCAAGGAGAATCTATGTTGATAAAGAATTCATACAGTTCATACTTAATTTTTTAAAAGTGGCACGACTTCCAAGGTGTATTTAGGTTGTTGAAAGGGTCGTACATTTCGTAAAGATTTTTGGCACAAATTTCAAGGAGATTTTGGCACAATTTTCGAGGATGAACTTTGACTTGGTTTTGAGATAAATACTGTTTGTAATTGCTGGAAAAATATTCTCTGTTGTAACTCAATATTTCTGAAGCCAATAATAAAGAATCTAATCTAGGTGGATATTGGTGGCCACCCACCTTTTCCAACTCTCTCAAAATAGTTTTTTGACAATTTACTATTTTAAGCAGTTTTTAACTTTCGGAGCCATTTTGAGGGCCTATATGGAGGTTTTTTGGGATCGATATTCTCAATGATAGCCAAAGGCTCTGATTGAGCCCTCAAAACAAATCTCCTCGACGGTACCTTTCCAATGGGCTATCATGCACCTAAAACGAAGATCGTATGAAAAAGTTACGACCCTGGGAAGTTGATGTACTAACTTACCCAAACGGGCCCCACGTGACTTTTGGCGCCTCATCTCCTAGGGTTAGGTTTTGGATGTCTATGTTTTTTGACATTCCTGTTTATTGTAAAAAGGCCTTCAGAGCCTCATTATAATGATCTTCTTGTGAATGAGTGCAATCGTCACATCTCTTCTCAGAGATAAGCCGCCACCATTCCAGCAAGCTTGTTTTACGCTGCATTTTACAGTTTCGGCTTATTTCCTTATTGAATAGAAAACCAGTTTTACTGTATCTCTATTATTTTTTGTTAATCATATTTTAATAATCTGTATTAATTTCATTCTACTCATAAAATTTGGATCAGTGGTATCAGAGTGGTCTGCTCCTTGTCATTTTAATGCATGTCCCCAACGAGGTCAGGGTACAAAGAATTGGGTCTCGAGCTTGTTTCTCTTGAGGAAAAAATCTCTCGCACACCCAAGCGACCTCTCATGGCAAGATAAACTAAAGATGATGGGACAGGAGATCCTTTCAAAATGTTTCTTGAGGAATCCCTCATGCAACATAGGAACGATACGATGGACAGTTTCGTGCAAATCCTTCAACGACTACCAATAGGAGATGTATCTTCCTCGAGTGGAGGCGTCACCCCTTTCAAAGTACAAATCAACTTCGATATTCCTATATTTGAAGGTCAGATAGACACAGATGTTGTAGACAAGTGGTTGGATCTACTAGAATGGTATTTTTATGTCCATAACTTTTAGAATAGAGAAAATATTACTTTTGCACTCCTCAAAGTCGTTCCCCATGTCAAATATTGGTGGGAAACTTTCTGTGAGCAAAGGGAAACAGAGGAACCCTCATTATTTACAGTCACGACCACCTGGGAATCCTTCAGGGATTCTATTAAGGAACAATACTACCCTATCGGAAGCTATGACAACTTGTATACCAAATGGACCACACTACAACAAGAAAGAGACCAAGCAGTGCCAGAGTTCACAAATATTTTCCATACCTTGCGCACCAAGATGGGTATCAAAGATTCAGAGTGAAATATGGTGCTCAAGTATTGCAGTTCTCTACATAGATACATCCATACTGAAATGGAATTTCTAGACATCTCATCCTTGGGCATGGCCTACCAATATGTTGTCAAAATTGAGGAGAAGTTCAAACAAAAGATGCGGCAATTTGGGCCTGGGAACCTCTCACAGCAAAATCCAGGAAGGGGCAGCCCCAACCCACAGAACAAATGATAGAGAAAAGAGGGACAATATCAAGACAACCGGTCCAAGCCACAAGCAAAGAAGGACACCGAAAAGACAAAGAAATATACTGAGAAGTGGTGTGACTTCCATAAGATCCCTTGGCATAACATTGTTGATTGTCGCTCAAAGTAGTTGCTAGAAGCTGAAGTGAAAGCCTCTGAATCAGATGTGGGTTATGAATCTGATTCAAAACTAGAAAGGGGAAGATGGATCATTAACACGGAACCCAGTGCCACCATTGCTACCACCAAGCTCCAGCCTAGTGAACTAGACGAGCCAGAAGAATTCGAGCACCTCTTCCATTCACAGATGTGGGTAAAAGGCACCCCATTGCACTTCATCGTTGATAGCGGTAGCCAAAATAACCCCATCTCAGCAAAGGTCGTCAAGAGGCTAGCCCTGCTCATAACACCGCACCCACAACCCTACACTATTGGATGGCTCTGCCAAGGAAGCGATCTCCGCATCATCCAACAGTGTCGACTATCGTATGACATCAAGCCTTCAAAGATGAGGTATTGTGTGATGTTTCTCCTCTCGAAGATTGTAAAGTTCTTTTGGTCCAACCTTATTTATGGAAATGTCATGTAGTATATGAGTCTAGGCCTAGTAGTGTTATTATTACTTTGAACAGGAAATTGTACAGGATACCCGAGGCAGTCCCTCCTATTGTTATTTCCTTGATCTCTACCAAGCAATGCAGAAAGGTCATCTCTTAGACCGGGAAATTTGTCTTCTTCGTGATTCGCTCTCAGAGTGAGTGAAAGATCACAGCCACATCCATGGCCTCCATGATCGATCTCTCCACACAATAGAAGCAAGTGGATAAGGTCATGGAAGAATACTTAGATATCTTCTCCTCTCCTACCGGGGTACCTCTACACTGCTAGGTCAAGCATCCCATTGATATGACCCTAGGCGCACAGCTACACAATGGGCCAGTCTATCGTCACTCTCTGTTAGAAAACAAGGAGATCAAGAGGCAGATCCAAGAACTGCTCCACAAGGGGCATATACGTCCCATATCATCGCTCTGTGGGATCCCAATCGTGTTGGTGCAGAAGAAAGATGGGATCCGATGACTTTGCATTGATTACCAGTCCTTGAATAAAATCACAGTCTGAAACCGGTACACAATTCCCTGAATCAACGACCTCCTTGATTAGCTCATAGGGGGGAAATAATTCAGTAAGATTGATCTGAATTCTGGCTACCACCAGGTCCCAATAGAACAGACATGTGTATGGAAGACCTCCTTCAAGTCAAAAGAAAGTCTTTTTGAATGGTTGGTCATGCCCTTTGGTTTTAAAAATGCTCCAGCAACTTTTATGAGGATGATGGAAGATATCCTACGACCTTTCACCAACAATTTTGTAGTGGTGTATCTGGATGACATCCTCATATACAACAAGACTTGGGCGTAACACTTGCAGCATATTCAACAGGTTATGCACACCCTGTGGTAGCACAAACTATATGCAAACTTGGAAAAATTCTCCTTTGGCATGGATAGGGTCCATTACCTAGGCTACATCATTGATCATCATGGTGTGCATGTGGATCCAACCAAGATCCAGGTCATTCATGACTGGCCATCCCCAACCACACTCACTGAACTTCAGATCTTCTTGGGCCTTGCCAATTTCTATCGCAAGCTCGTGTTGGGATTCTCTCATATCGCATGGGCCCTCAACCAAGTAACCAGAGGTGGTAGTAAGGAAAAATTTGTGTGGGGCCTGTCCCGAAAACAAGACTTCAATGACTGGAAGAAACATTTCTGATCATCCCCAGTACTTTCATTATCAGACCTACAATATCCCTTTGAGATCGAGACAAATTCTTCAGACTATGTTGTGGGCATCGTTCTCACTCAACACGGCCACCCCGTGGCATATCATAGTGAGACACTATCAGATGTTGTCCGTAAGTACCCTACTCACGACAAAGAAATGTACTCCACTGTGTACTCCACTGTGGAGACATTACATTCTTGGGAAGGAGACAGTCATCCACACTGATCACAAGCCACTATAGTTCATGCAGACCCTAGGAAAATTGCAGAATGACTACCATCAGAAGTGGTCCACATACTTACAGTAATTCCACCTCAATATCTAGTATAAAATAGGAAGTACCAACTGAGTTGTTGATTTACTTAGACGATCTTTAGTCGTGGCACTCACCGCGGTGCTAGACTCCTATGGCCACAAGACCTCTGGATGGCCCCACCTCTATGAGACAGACCCTGACTTCTCCACCACCTACCAAGTGTTGGGCGCCAACGTAGTGGTCACTAATTTCCATCTTCAAGACATGTTGTTGTGCCATATGGGACATCTTTTTGTTCCATCAAGAGAGAGTGTGAAACTGATTTGGGAAGCTCACTACAGTCGGGTGGCAAGACACTTTGGTGTCAAAAAGACAGTGGAAGTGTTGTAGAAACATTTCTATTGGCCGAAACTTCGATAGGATGTCGGCAAGTCTATCAGGTCCTGCACCACCTGCGCTATTACCAAACTGAACACTAAGAAATAGGGCATGTACACCCCTGTTCCTACTCCTGACAGGGCGTGGGAATCCATCTCAATGGACTACATTTCGGGCCTCCCATCCACCAATAGTGGAAATGATTGTGTTTTTGTGGTTGTTGATCGCTTTTCCAAGATGGCGATTCTAGCCGCCTTCAAGAAGAACATCAGAGGAGAAGCCACTGGAAAGATATTCTTTGAACGAGTATGGGTACATTTTGGGATCCCACAAACTATTATGTCAAACCGTGACACTCGGTTCCTCAGCACATTCTGGTCTAGCCTCTGCTCACTGTTGGATACCAAGATCACCAAATCCACTGCCTTCCACACCCAGACAGATGGAAAAACTGAGGTCGTCAATCGGATGATCGTACATATCCTATGCATGTACAATTAAAAACACCCCCGCACATGGGATGAGAATCTTCCCTATGTCCAACATAGCTACAACCGATCCCTACATAGCTCAACTTCCCACAACCCCTTTCAGGTCGGGTTGGGATTCCAACCATTGGGCCCCATGGATGTTGCACTACCCCTGGTGACCACCTCAGCTGACTCATCCCCTGCTCCACCAGAAGCTCACAAAGACACCCAGTTCATTGAGTGGATCCATCACATCCACCAATAGGTTCATGATATTCTACAAAAGTTTCATACCAAGTACAAGAAGCGTCATGATCAACATCAGGTGCCACATAAGTTTCAGGTGGGAGAAACATTTTGGTTGCACTTGTATAAAGAAATCTTTACAGGGACCCATCAAAAGCTTCTCCCACTCTATTATGGGCCATACACCATTACCAAGGTTGTGGGTGACAATTATTTTGATCTCAACATTCCCCCTTTCCTTGGCCTGCACCCAGTCTTCAACGTGGCTCTCCTTCAACCATATTTCCCACCATTATTAGACACCTTAGAGATAGCAAAGAAATTGACACCAATAGGGATCAACCCCGAATGCATGAAACAGGAATCCAGTGATCATAATTTGGATACACATATCAAGGGCACTTGATAGCAAAGGATTCAACTTTATCAAGTCGTCAAGGCAGGGCAACTCCTGCACCAAGGCAAGTGGCTCACCCAGGGCCAAATTCAGCAAAAATTTCCTCATCTGACGGGGGAACTCAATGCAATGGATACCATTTCATCCTAAGGAGGGAATATTGATCAAGGTGGATATCAGTGGCCACCCACCGTTTCCAACTCGCTCAAAGTGGTTTTTTGGCAATTTTGGCAATTTACTATTTTTAGTAGTTTTTAACTTTCGGGGCCATTTTGAGGGCCTAACTGAAGGTTTTTTGGGCTCAAGCTTCTCAAATATAGAAAAAGGCTCTAATTGAGCCCCCAAAATGAATCTCCTCGATGATACCTTTCCAACGGGCTATCGTGTGCCTAAAATGGAGATCGTATGCAAAAGTTACGACCCCGGGAAGTTGATGTACTAACTCACCCAAACGGGGCCCACATGACTTTTGGTGCCTCATCTCCTAGGGTTAGGTTTTTGGATGTCTAGGGTTTTTGAAATTCCTGTTTATTTTTAAAAGGCCTTAAAATCCTCATTGTAATTATCTTCTTGCGAATGAGCGCAACCGTCACATCTCTTCTCAGAGATATGTCGCCACCATTTCAACAAGCTTGTTTTCCTCTGCATTTTATAGTTTCATCTTATTTCCTTATTGAATAGAAAACCAGTTTTACTGTATCTATGTTATTCTCTGTTAATCATATTTTAATAATATGTATTAATTTCATTCTACTCATAAAATTCGGATCAGAAGCCCCCTCCCAGAATTGGTTTTCCCACATTGAGTTTTTCCAGGGTCGATTTGACCAAAAATAAAGTGTCTATGTGGTTTCATTTTTGAGTTATAATTTTATGTTATAAGTTTCATCGGTAAATAATATGTCTATGTGTGTTTTCAACTAAATTTCATTTCATGTAGCTAACCTTTTATTTTAGCAACAAATAAATGTGGTTTTGGGCATTAAAAACATGGGAGTGATAAGGTGAAACTAAAAACCAGGTTGGGACTACAAATTTATTTAGTATTAAGTAGTGGCCTACTTTGTATGATTATAATGAATGTTGTATCTTCCAGTGCTTGATTCACGTGATTGTATGGACCTTGTTTGATCATGATGCACCTCTGACATATGGTCCTTTGGAGGACAGTTCCATGACAATGCCTAGGATGTTATGCAATATATAGAGGACTTTATACATTTGATGATGAGTGTTTGATCATGATGCACCTCTGACATCTGGTCCTTTGGAGGAAGGTTCCATGACGATTCCTAGGATTTTTTTCACTATACAGAGGACTTTACACATTTGATAATGAGTGTTGGGTCTCTTTATGACTTGGCCTCCCTTTAGAAACTTTGGATCACCTCTTGGACCTTGGACGTTGGACAGATGAGCTGAGACTTTACAAATATAGCCAGATGGGTCATCAGAGGGAAAGAATCCCACATGTTGGATAGTGCGCCCCTCGAGGTCATTAGGGTTTGGTTGGATGAAATTGAACTTAGATATGACTGTACACCCTTTAAGAGAGATGATGGAGCCTTCTTCATGAAGGAAGTTGGCACTTCAATCTTGTATGTTTGGGATCTTAAGGATGATATAATACTTGATGTGACATGGCTTTTCACTAGGATGACCTAGCATTGATCATGATGAGTTGTCATTTTATTATGACGAGACATGTCGTTTGGGATGAGGGAATGTGGCCATGGATGATGAATTGCACTTTTTGAATGATACATCACCTTTGGAGGCTCTTTCACCCCAAGAGGAGATGACGTCACCTTCACTTTGGAATCCTATACTCACACGTGTCATTTTTAAGGGGACATTTTGATGTATTATCTCATGATTTTATTATGTTGGAGGATATTTTGGGTGTCGGCTTAGACCTATTGTTATAGAATAATTCCCTTGTGGACACGCGAATTTTCCCTTGGATTCTAGACCCCTAATAACAAGACAAAATTACAAGTGGATACTAACATCCCTTTGAATCTAGTTTAATCAATCAAAAAGAGAGAGAGGGAGAAAGGGTGTGATGCACCTTTGTTTCTAATTTTGTCCTCCCTGCTTCCAATCCGAGCTTGATCTCCAAAATCCTTATCACAACTTGATACCTGCAATGCAATGGACAACAAAGAAAAACAAAGAACTCCTACTCTACAAGATTAGATCAAACAAATTTATCTACAAAGATCGAAAGAATAGTAGACAAGCACATGCAAGAATACACAAACTTGAAGGAAATAAGCCTAGTATATTGAAATGAAAACCCAAAGAGAATACTTACAAACATGGATGTTGATGCATCATTCCTCCAAGATCCCCTCGTCCATCCCTTGCACTATGCTCCCAAGATCATAAGTTTGATATCCAAAAGCTTTCTCCCTTCTCCATGTAAATCTCTCATTATATAGGATTTGGAAGCTTAACCACCATGGAGAAGATCACTCATCATATCACTTAAAATGGGATCTCCAAGATTTTTAGGGAGAAAATATCTCTACAAGGATTTTAGGGAGAAAATATCTCTCAAGGACTTTAAGGAGGAAATAACTCTCAAGATCCACCAAATTAGGATTGTGGTTTGAGAAAATATCTCAACTATCCATGAGATTCTCAACCTCTCCTTGAAAATAGGAAACTAAATGTGATATGTATTCTCACACTAAATTAATTTCCTTTTTATGAATATTAATAAACAATTTTTGTGCACATAGTATTTTGACCTTCATATAATATATTTCTCCTCCACATTGACTAGGGATTGTGACAAATGTTCTTTCATGGTGTCAGTGTATGTGACACTTTCATGACACTTGCGACACTTAGGGTGAGGTAATTAAGTGTGGAATTTTGGCATGTAACACATATCCACCTTGTATCATGAACTAATTACATTTTTAGGGCCTTTTGAGGGGTAAAGCACTAAGGTTTCGTCATATAAAGGGCTAGCACTTCCCTCATTTGCAAATCGTAACTCACACTTGTGGAGAATCACTGATCTTGTCTAATTTTACTTCTTTCTCATCATGGAGTACTTATGCACACATCTTAGAGAGTGATCTTGTGGATTTTTCTTGTTTTTGTGGATGATTCATGTGATAATATTTCTTTCATGCAAAATGGATTGGCTAGTAAGTGTTCTTTCCAAGTATTTTATGGTTTATTCATGGTGTTTTAAGTAGATTCTCTATCAAATTGTTGATAAGTTGCATGTTATCTTTCTCTCCTTGGATAAGTTTTGTTTTGGAACCCTAGGAAGGCTTGCAATTGTGTATCCCATTCCTTGTTTTCATTCATCTAAGGCTTGTGATTGTACATCCCCCTAGACTTACCCTTATTGGTTAAAATCTAGAGTTTGTGATTGTACTACTCTAGGGTTTGACCTAGTTTTCCACCTTGATCTCTTGTTAGAAGTCTTAGAAGACATAGGACGGTATTTAGGGATTGTGATTGTGAATCCTCCTAGATTTGTTTTTCTAAAGGGTTAGACTTAGGGTTTGTGATTGTACTACCTTTGGGTTTGATGATTGAGTTTTCTTTTCTTTTAATATCCTTTAAGTTACATGCATTGATTTCATATGCCCAAGGACTTAAGACATCACTAGTATTTCTCTCATTGCAAGTGATATAAGCCCTAGTTATAGCTCTCCCTCTCAATGTATTGTGATAGTTTAAGGATTGCATCTTCAATTTTCATTATCCTTAGCCTAACACATTGCATTCTTAGCCTTAAATAATCTCTACCATCTTCTATACTTTTTTTTTGGTAATTTTCAACCATTAGGGATTAGCATATTACATTCATTTAAAGTAGTGGTACCATT
Organism: Picea mariana; assembly: GCA_032191745.1. NCBI lineage: Eukaryota > Viridiplantae > Streptophyta > Pinopsida > Pinales > Pinaceae > Picea > Picea mariana. The sequence goes on along the minus strand of JASDQU010790191.1, from coordinate 54,536 downwards.
TCATTTCAAAAATCATCGGTTGATGGTTTGTTAGTCTTTTAACTATCATTTAGCATATCTTCCATTGCATTATTACTAATTTAGAACTGATTTATTCACTACTGACATAAACATGTTATTGTTGAAGTAGATGATCTTTTATTACAAGTTTCATTACAACCTTTATTTTTCTTTGATAGCTATTGTTTTGGGGTATTTACTTTATCCATTGATTGTGGTAAAAAGTGTGTTTGTCTTAGGAACGCCCCCTCACACACACACACACACACATTGATTTTGCCTTTCTTAAGCCACCTTCACTTTACCTTGAACCTTGACCTAGCTAGTGAAGTACCCAAGATAAGGGGTTGTAGACTTGCTTAGCCTTTCTATAGGATCCTTGGAGGTTACTAGGGAAGCCTCCCCTTTGTTGGACCTTGATCCTTCACTAAAATGAGGGAAGTAACTACTTAGGTGGCAATGTAAATTACTTCCATATCTTACATTTATCAAGCATTGTGTGAAGACTTTGCACAAGTTTTAGATTGGGTGATAACACTTCCAATTGCAATTTTTGGGTACAATGGATTCTAGCATCTTATAGGAGAGATGTTTGATTCTCAACTTGCAAGTTGGATTTCATTTTCTTCAATTCTTGAACTTCATGTTATTTTTTTTAATTTACCACTTCTAGTTCTTTCTTTTAATTTACCACTTCGTTGTCTTTGTTTTTAGGAATTTTACCTCACCCATGTTTCTCCATAAATATATTTAATTGTTCACATATCTTCATAATATCTATTACTGTCAGTGCTGCCATGATTGCTAAAATTTTTGAAATAATAAATTTACTTTTTTTTCTTAAAACCATTGAATTTGAAATTTTTCCCTTCACTATTCTCTCTCTTTCACCTCTCATAATTTCTCTAGAATATATGTATATATTAATTCACTTAATGTATCCCTCGGTACAAAATGTTTGCTAGGCAATCCTTGCCACTTTATTGGAAGTGTACAATTTTTTTATTGACTTGTATTTATAAAAGAATCAAAGTCACCTTTTCCATTAAACACTAGTGTTTTTTTACTGTTCAAATGGTTCCTTTAACCTTTATTACATATGTCAAACATTTAAACCTTTTAAATATACATATTTATGTTGATTAATTGGTTGGTTTTCATTGATTTCAACCCTTGAATAAAGTCTGGTAGCGAATTCTAGTAGCACAATGGTTTGGGTAATGGACCCAATTTTGTTTGATGGATAATGGTATGAGTTTTAATATATTTTCAGGTAAGACAATTCTAGATGAATAGTACATGGCATGCCATTTCTGGTGGTATGTGGAACATCACATAACTCCTCACAGTTACAGAGTTATGGCCATGTGAAGTTGGAGAACCCTCATGAGTCATCTAGAAGCCCCAAAAGGTCAAAGTGGTTGAAAAGAAGAAATTATTTAAATAATAAAGTGAAGTGATGAGTGTACTATAAGTCAAAGTGGATACAAAAGAAATTATTTAAATAATAAATTTAATGGAGAAATTACTAAGTGGATGTTGGCACAAGGGCAAACCCAAGGTTCAAAGCTTAACAGTGCACCAACAAAACCCTGACTACTGGCCCTTTCGGAAACACCTGTGAAGTAGGATAAGTCTCACCCGAGGTAGAAGAAGGGGGGGTTACAGGACGTAGGGGTCTGTAACCAAGCTGGGATACAGATCTGTGATAATAACACTTCGTAGAGTATTGTGTTAACGCTTAGGAAGCAACATGCATTAGTTCATTAACCCTATTAACATCGCAAAACATAATCAAAGAGAGGTCTAGCATAGTAACATCAAAAGGATTATGCACCTTAAATACTTAGCACTTAGCACTATGGATCAGATCTAGCAGTTTAACATAGCAAAGCATTAAAGCAACACATATAGATCCATTACACATCTAATCTAAGCACAAAGCAAAACACCACAGAGATAACATTGCACAAACCAAACCATGAGACACCAGATCTACGTGGTTCACCCTAGTGTGGGGCTATGTCCACCAACCACTTCGCCTCTTTATTATTCGCTCGAATATTACATTCATTCACTCATGTGCACTAAGCCACAGATTCAAGATTCACACCAGATAGGAGTTTTGTGCACTGAGCACCAGATCCTCCTTCCAAAACTAGGTCAAGGCATAGAGCTACCTCTCTATCAAGCACAAAGCCTTAACACACAGACACTCCTTTGCACAAAGCAGTTTTATTCACACAGAACTACATTCACTTTGCTAACTAGCTAGCTACTTTTACAACACAATTTTTTTTATTTATATCTTACAAACCCTTACAATAAGGCCTAATCATGGGAAAACCCCATGGGCCGACATCCCATAAAATCATTACAAAACCCCTATAGGACCCTTTACTGGGTCCACTTAACCCTCAAAATCAGTGAGATCCACGATCTTAACTCTACCTAGACACTCCTTCCTCGACCAATGTGTCAAATTCCAAAAGTGGGTCAAAGTTGACCGAATTTTTCCCAAAACTTGGTCAAGGGCCAACAGGCCCCCAACACTCACCTATGTCTCATTATAAGTCACTCAGGTCTAGACAATGCTGCTTTGAAGGCCTCAATCTTGACTCAAGCTACCTCGACTTACTACTTCACCTTAGCCTCCTTCTCAACAAGCTCCTAGATCATCTTCTCTGTAACATACCCTTCCAGGTGTTGTTCTACTACTGCAACCACGTGATCTAGTTGTGAGCCTTGTCCATCAATTTCTTCGAATACCTTGCAGGCTTCATCTTGCACAGGTTGTAGCTTCTGCGTGACTTCAATTACCTTACCCTGGAGGGAAGTGATCAGTTTTTGTAGTATGCACTGCTCCTAGGATCTCTTCATTCTTTCCACTGCGATGAGTAGCTTCATCTATACCTGCAACGAGAGTGCTTGTTGTTGTGCCTCTTGTAACTGCGCTTATAGCTTCTTCAGCTCTGGATCTTCGATGAGGAATTCATATGTATAGGCGCTCTTATCACTTAATTTCTTACATTCTAAGGTGAGGGCTATTATTCTTGCAACTTTGTTCTTAGTTTTGGAAGATTGGTTGTTTTCATTGATGTCAACCCTAGTCATTGGTTTTGGACCGCAAGATTGATGAAGGTATTTGCACATGAAGGATAATGCACATTTAGATAAAACACCCATGGATGGATAGCATACATCACATTGTTTCTAGTGGTATGTGGCACGTCATGTGGATTCTCATGGTTGAGGAGAAATGAATTTTTGAAGATGACAAAGTGAATTGAAGAAGGAAGTATATGTAGGCCCTGAAGATAATTAAAGAAAAGAATTACAAAATAAGAAAGTGTCAGTTCGGCCCTAATGTTAAAAGGAAATGACATAAATGGTATAAATAAATATCATTATACATTCATTTGATACACAAGTTGAATTTCACAGGAAATCAGAAGTAAAGAAGACCGAATTTCAAGGGAGGATGAAGTCTTTTGGTGATGTATTCTAAGGTATGTTATTTTCAAGTCATCATACTATTTTCACTATAACTTTTTTTTATAGAACGATTCAGATGGTGAAATTTCTATGGTATTGATAATACATATCAAGGTATCTGTGGTAAAAGTTTTATCTCTTGATTCAGTATAATTATGGAGATACACTCTGTGGAAGATAGGGTTTTTGACCAGTCCTGAAGCTAGTCAATAAACATGTGTTCTGGGTAAAATAGTCATAACTTCTTCATAGAGAATCCAAATGAAGTGGGACAAATTGCATTGGAAATATTACAGACTATAGTTTCTTGTGTGCGCGTTTCCGAATATGATGTTAAATATTGAGCGTGGGGAATTTTGTACAAGTTCGGTATCCTTAATAAACCAGAATTGAACAAGGTCTACCATTCTCTCTATAACTTCTTTTTGGGGAGGATTCAAGGAGTGAAACTTGGAGAAGTTTTAGAGAATACATTGCGTAATATTATCTACATGATCAGAGTATTCCAAGAATTGAATAATTGCAGAAATTGAAGAAGTCTCAGGAAGCATTATCAGGTTCTATGTGATGGTTGGTTGATGGTGATGATTTAATGTAAAGTTTTATTATCTCTCATATATTCTTGGGTGGAAGG
>JASDQU010790191.1:28223-45278 GCA_032191745.1 Picea mariana | reverse complement strand
GAGCAGCCAACGGTTCCAAGGGTTTGATCTCTGGAAAATTGGCTCCTTCGGGAATTTTCAAGTGACAAATGCAATCAAAATGATCATCCAACTATAATGGAATTCGTATCCCAAGTCCTGGGCTTCACGACAATCCTTCTCTAGCTCGTTGAAGAGGTAGTTCCCCCAGTTCATCTGTATTCCCTCCACACACTTTCCTGCGACGTCCACCACAAACCCGGTGACCTATGTGGGGTGGTTCTTCCTCATGATCTTTCCAGCTAGGAGTTGTAAATCAAGGCGCACTATGCTATCTTGTATAAAGTCTACCTTGTAACCTCGCTTTCCTTTATCTACCTCTCAGTAAGCTTCCTTGATGCATTGCGCCAAGGAACAATCTGAGGCCTTCCCTGGATAAAACTACTGAGGGTCATGACCCTTCACACTTAAGCCTGTGATCCGGTGGATCAGCACCGGATCCATAGTAATCCTCCTATCAAGCCATAAGTATATGCCATGATAGCACGAAAGAAGGATTTTAATGCAAACATTAACATCATGGTGGCGTCCAAAGTGTGGGATTTTCATCACATTCAACATAGTGGACTGCACAAATCCTTAATCCATGGCTGTGAGACGAGGTGAGGCTTCTTTCCAGTCGTCTTCCTAAGATAGCAGTTGGGTGCCAACATGGCATAGTTATTCTGGTATCCTAAGTTGAAGTCGTTGTTATTCAATAGCGGGATCTGTCCTAACTGACTCCCAACTATGTGTATTCATTTTGGAATGTACGCAGTGACCATGGTGTACTCAAAATCTCGGGGGATACTGTCGTGGTTAATAGCGCCAGCCAAAGGTGGAATGTATTTAGGTAGGATCGACGGGATCTGCTTCGCATTAGCCATATCACTGTGGTGCTTACTTCATTGTTCAGTTCCTGGGTTGACATAGCCAGAACAACGTCTAGTCAAAGGGGAAGCCTGCAGTCCCCTAGTCGACGACGCCTAGATATCTTCAGATATCGGTTTGTCAGCCATTATCTTCTTAGGAACTTCCTCGACAAACTTCTCTAATTCACTAGGTTCGTCTGACATTATAGCTTTTAATAGACAGTAGGGGTAGACAAATGAACGACGGGGTAGACAAACGGATAGGTAGGGTCTAGTTCTAGATAGCACAGCTTGACATGCGGATAATTCTCTTCTTGGTTTAGTTAATCACAGGTATCAAATAGTGGTCCCGACACAGTGACCGACGAGTTAAATAAGTGGGGTATCATAACAGATCTTCCAACGGCCGTGAAGTGCTTCCATCAATGTAAATATGTTCGTTATGGTGTGGTCTCAACATCTAAAAGCGGTCCATCAGCTCATAAATTCATTTTCTAACCATTTTGGAGTGTCATTCTAATGGTCAGGGTGCCTCTAATGGTCATCTAGCTTTGCCAGGGAGAAGTCCCATTCTGCATGGACCTGTTGTTCCAGCAAGGTTCAAATTATGTGAACCCGCCTCCTGCGAGGTTCTAGTATGTGAAGTCTTCCATCTAGTTTCTATAATTTCTTGTAGCTTTTCCACCTTAGCCTTCTTTTTATTGAGCTTCCTTGCCTTCTTCCCTGTGATCTGAGTTTCTCTAACTGTTTCTGGAATCCTCTTTCCATTCTTATTCTTATTTTGTCCTAGCATAGTGGCTTGACACTGTTGAGGTGCCCTCAAAGGGTCTAAAGTTAATATCCCTTTTATTAACACTTCCTAAGTGGACATACTTATATCTTGAATAGACAGGTCCTTCAAGCCTTCTTGCATTCTTCCAAACTTGGTAGCTAATTCTATGACTGTATGTCCCTCCTACGTTGTTACTTTGTTCTATTGCTTCGACTTATATTCTCATTCTTGTATTAATCAGTCTATTTTCCTGGCTATGAAATCCCTTAGTTATTGCTTTTTCTTCTATGTGGCTTCTTCCTCTGCTTTCCTTCTGATCTGATCCTTATCAATCCAATTCTTACCTAACAAAAGTGGGAAAGGGGCATTATCCCCAACAAACTTAATGACTTCAAATTATTCTTCAGTCGATGTTCCCTGAACAATAATAGGTACATTAGTATCTCTTCCACATAGGGTTATCATATTACCTTTAAACAATCCTATCCTTCCCAACGAAGGTACCATAGTAGGTTTTCCCAAAATTTTCCAAGTTTCTTCTGTTATAATATTCACTTGTGTTTCTTCATCCAAGACACAGTCTATGTCGAAGTCTTCTATTCTTGCACTTATGCGTTGTTTTGTTTTCAAGAGTTCTGGTAAACTGACATATTTATGAACATCCATAATTTCTTTGAACTATAATAACGTAGTTTGAACTTCCTTTGACCTTTTCTCTTTATGACTTTTTAATATGCCCTTGGTCTCTTGAATTTCTTCATATTTTTTTTGTCTCATGTTCATTCCTTCAAATTTAGCAATAATCCTTGGACAATCCTCAACCTCATGACCAATAACCTTACAATAAATACAAATATGTCCTACCTCATGACCAATAACCTTACAATAAATACAAATATGTCCTACCTCAAGACATTCCTTAGCAAGATGTCCTATCCTTCTGCAATTATAACACAATGTCAATCCTCTTTTTCTTTTAAATGTTCCCCAACCTTTTTTGTACTGCGCACTTCCCCTAGGATCATAGTGTTGGACCTACAATCTGCAAAAATCCTTTCTAAGTTTCTGCATCCACTTATTAGTCCAAAAACTCTTTCTATGCATAGGAATAACATATCTTTCTCCATTTTCATTAAATTTACTCAAATCAACTCTTTCTTTCAACTGTGCTCTAGCCTTCAGACTAGGAAAGAATCTATTAAACATACTTAAAGTCATGCTTTCGAAACAAAACTTTTCACTTATCTTTCTCTTACCAAAGCACAAAGCTTTACCTATTTTAGGATCTTACCTCTTTTCTTTAGATCAACTTACTTTCTATGCACAAAGCTTCGCAATTCAAGTAGAGTACTGCGCACTTCAGCAGCAGATCTATGCACAGAGCGTCTCTTTTTGTTTACTTCAGTTCCCAACAATCATAGTTTCAGGTCCCAGAAACAAAACCATTTGTTGGCATAGGGGCAGACCCAGGTTTAAATGCTTAACAATGCACCAACAAAACCCCGACTAAGTCTCATCCGAGGTAGAAGAAGGGGGGGTTACAGGACGCAGGTGTATGTAACCAAGTTGGGACACAAATCTGTGATAATAACACTTCGCAGATTGTTAACACTTAGGAAGCAACATGCATTAGTTCATTAACCCTATTAACATTGTAGAACATAATCAAAGAGAAGTCTAGCGTAGCAAAAACAAAAGGACTATGCACCTTAAACACTTAGCACTTAGCATTGTGGATCAGATATAGCATTTTAACATAGCAAATCATTAAAGCAACACATACAAATCCATTGCACATCTAATATAAGCACAAAGCAAAACACCACAGAGATAACATCGCACAAAGAAAACCATGAGACACCAGATCTACGTGGTTCACCCCAGTGTGGGGTACGTCCACCAACCGCTTCGCATATTTATTATTCGTTTGAACCTTACATTCATTCACTCTTGTGCACTAAGCCACAGAGTCAAGCTTCACACCAGAAAGGACATCTATGCACTGAGCACCAGATCCTCCTTCCAAAACTAGGTCAAGGCACAGATCTACCTCTCTATGAAGACAAAGCCTTAACACACAAACACTCCTTTGCACAAAGTTGCTTTGTTCACATAGAACTACATTCACTTCGCTAACTAGCTAGCTACTTTTACAATACAATGTTATTTATTTATATCTTACAAACCCTTACAACAAGGCCTAACCATGGGAAAATCCCATGGGCCGACATCCCATAAACTCGTTACAAAAACCCTAGAGGACCCTTTACTAGGTCCACTCAACCCTCAAAATCGGTGAGATCCATGATCTCAGCTCCGCCTGAGCACTCCTTCCTCAACCAATGTGTTGAATTCCAAAAGTGGGTCAAATATGACCGAAGTTTTCCTAAAACTTGGTCAAGGGCCAACAATGGACAAGTGGTTAGAAGTGGGTTAGACATAAAATAAGGAAAGTGGGTTAAGATGGTTAGAAGGTAATTTAAAAAATAAAGTGAAGTGATGAGTATACTATAAGTCAAAGTGGATACAAAATAAATTATTTAAATAATGCATTTAATGAAGAAATAACTAAGTGGACAAGTGGTTAGAAGTGGGTTAGCCCTAAAATAAGGAAAGTGGATTAAGATGGTTAGAAGGTAGCCCCTTGAGGAAGCTACATGAAAGTATAAATAAGAGGAAAGGATCTCTAATTTTTAATAACACTTTATAATATTGAATATCTACAAGTGACTCAGGTAACCAAAGGATATCTAAGCCAAATTTCAAAGGGAAGGTGAAGTAAAGAAGGTCGAAATTCTAGGGAGGATAAATTATTTTGATGATGATTTCTAAGGTATGTTATTTACAGGTCATCTCACCATTTTCAAAATAACGTTTTTTCTAGAATGATTTAGACTGTGAAATTGGAATTCCATTGAGGAAACATATCCTAGTAGTTGTGATGCAAATTTCATCTTGTGGGTCCTTGTATTTTTGGAGTTACACGCCGTGGAAAATAGGGTTTGTGGCTAGTCCTGAAACTAGTCTAAGACAAGTGTTTCGGGTAAAAATGTCATAAATTCTTCATAATAGATCCAAATTACATAATACCAAATGTATTGGTGAGAATAGAGTCTGTAGTATTCTATGCAAAATTTTCTGATCCATACAACACATATTCCATGCAGGGCACGCTCTACAAGTTTTCTCTCTAGAATAATCCAGAATTCAACAAGGTATGTCATTTTTGCTATAAATCCTTTTCTGAGAGGTTCCAAGTAGTGAAATTTGGAGGAATTTCATAAACGACATTGAAGAACATTGTGTACCATTTTTATATATTTATTCATTACAGGTACATAGTTATGATTATTTCAAGTTAGGGTTTTTGACTAATCCAAAATTAGTCATGTGAGACTAAAGTAAATTTTGATGAAAATGCTAGTCTATTGTTGTTAAAGTTAAGGAAGGTTTGCAGGTATGTGATCATATACACCAGGTCTATTACAGAGTTACAAATTATATTTGGATGATGAAATTGATGAGATCTTTTGGTTGAGGTACACGTTGGGTACATGGTTGAGACAAGTAGTTGATGAGTTGGCACATACATGAGGTGTATAGTTGATGATGTTGGTACATATTGATGAGTCATAGTTGATGAGTAGTTGATACATGACTGGTACATACTTGGTACATGGTTGGAGGCACTTGTTAGTTTTATTGTTGACATATGGTTTATGGATGATGTATCATACTGGTCTTGGTATATAATTAGAAGCACATATTGATCTTGGTGATGATTATGAGTTGTTGTGTTGTGCTTGGTTGATGCACATATTTGAGAGTTGTATTGGTGATTGATATTGGTGAGTATATATGATTTGGTTGATAATATTGATGAGATAGGTTGTTTGGACAGGTTGTTGTGACAGGTTGTTTGTACAGGTTTGGTGTATGGTTGATGCACCTGTTCATGGTATAGGCTGAGGTAMAGGTTTGGTGCATGGTTGATGGAGTAGTTCATGGTATAGTCTTAGGTATAGGTTGGTGCATGGTCGATGCACTTGCTTATGGTACATGTTGATTGCARGTTGTTTGGTACAGGTTGGTGCATGGTTGATGCACTTGTTTATGGTACAGGTTGAGTTACAGGTTGATGCATGGTTCAGGTTATTGGTACCGGTTGTTTGGTATAGGTTTAAAGCAGTATATATCACAGTTATAGTGTGACAATGGTTCCATCATTCTACTTCTATGTCAGGAAAGTTGGACGGGGCAAGGACAGGTTGTTGTAGCCACCTTCTGGTTGTAGCCAGAGAACATAGGGGGTTGTATCCTCCTTCCAATTGCAGCTTGAAAACAAAGGAAGTTGGTGCTTCCAATTAATGTAATTCTTAAATTAATATAAGAAAAAGAATTATGTGGTTTTCTCCCGCTTTGGGTTTCCACGTAAAAACAATGGTGTACTTTGTATGTGTATGATTGCTCATTTGTTAATTGTTTATTTACTCTGAAACTATTGGATGATAATTTTACATTGATATAACACTTGCATTTTGTGGTTAAAAAGGATATTATTGATCTATTACTGATTCACCCCCCTCTCACTAATCCAACAATTGGTATCAAAGCAGGTTCCTTCAAGAAATAGTTTAACCACTGGAAGGAGATCATGGATTATTTTGAGAATGGAGTACCATTGTTCAATGGTCAGAATGGTTTAAAGTATGATATGTGGAGTAGAAGGAAGAAAGTATTTTTACAGGAACAAGGGAATTATATTTGGCTATCAGTTGTTACCGGATATGATAGTTCAAAAAGGGAAAAGACTATAGCCAAGAAGGAATTGAAGAAGAATAAAAAAATAGCTATGGATTTCATCTGGGAAGGATTACCTAATCCAGTAAGAGAAAAGATTGGTAAATTTTCATCATCCAAAGAAATTTGGGATAAGTTACATGACATATATTCTTCACCCATCACAGATTCAGAAAATGCCAAATAATATGAAGATACAGATCAAGAAGAATTATGTTCACCATGTCAAACAGATTCAAAAGATGAAGAGTACATAATCACCAGAGGTATGTTTTTTTTCTTTAATTGTGAAAAACGCGGACATCTTGAAATAGAATGCCATGAAGGAAATGAGACAGAAAAACTAATTGAAAAGGAAGAAAATTTTGAAGCAGAATTGATTAGTGCTTTAGATGAACTAAGAGAAGAAAATAAGCCACTCAAGAAATAATTGATGAAACAAAAGGAAAGTGTTCACATTTTTGAAGAAGCCCAACAGGTCATCGAGAACTTAACAACTCAACTAGAAGAAGCCAAAAAGATCGAAGAAAATATTGAATATCAAAGGTAGTATTTGTAAGCCAACATAGCAGCACAGAAGGAAGAAGCAAAAATGAGAGAGAAGATATTGATGTATCATCTTAGGGAAAGAACTAACGATATAAACCAGCTTGAGGCAGAGTTTGGTCAATAAGAGAAAGGACTTGAAGAACAAATAATCACATTTAAAATTCAGCTTGAAGAAGAGAAAAGAACAGAAGAAATCATGAAGTATCAGATAATGAAGAAAGAAGAAGAGGTTGAGAAGCTTGAAGAAGAAGTTGCCACATTGAGAAGTAAAATCGTCAAGATAAAAAAGAACGTTGAAGAGACAAAAGCATCCACATTAGTTATAGAGAATGAAGAGAAGCACTCTAGGTTGCTAGAAAAGAAGAATAAAGAAAATAGAAAGAGTTATGTAGAAGTACTCAAAGGAAAGAATCATGGTCAACCAAAATATAAGAAAACTATTGAAGATACATATTCAAGAAGACCATCCATGTTCAATCCACAAAGAAGCTTCAATCATGATCATGATCAGTCAAGGAAGAAATTCTGAAAGACTACACCACAAAGAATATCATTCACTCCCAAGTATGCAAATTTCTTTTATGGTCAATATTTTTATTGTACTAATTTTGGACATAAGGTTGCAGATTGCAGGGATTATAAAAGAAATGCCTATGTGGCCCCATGTGACATTGAATGTTACAAATTTCATAACTATGGACACATAGCTAGTTATTCTAGAAGCACGATCAATACTTCCATGAAAGATAACACTCAGATATAAGAAAGTATGGATAAGAAAACACGAAGAACGATTGAACAAAGACCAGGTCCCAGTGATCGCAAGATTGGAAATAAAACGAGATGAAGAAAATTATACAGAGGAAAAGAAAGATGCCTGATACAGAAATATTTGGAAAATAACTGAAAGAAAATAAGGACATGTAAATAAGGAACAGGTTCAAGAGATTGTACTTTCAAGCACTGTAGTGAAAGATGAATCCACAAACAGAAAGAAAGAACTTAGAGCTTAGAGAGATGATGAATCTACTAATGAAGATGATGATGAATACACTTTAGAGTAGGAATTGTTTTGAGCCATCCGACTTAGAGACTCCCAAATAATATGAATAATAGACAAGGGGAGTCTATGCAGTAGCTGAGACAGACTAGAGAACCATCCTTCAAGCAGCTTGTAGAATTTGAGTAGATAGATTCAGTGCATTTAGTTAGAAGAAGTCCAATATGATAGATTCATCAGTTGTAGTATTACTTCATGATAGTACAGTGACATATGAGTCAAAATTATGGACAGTTGTGCAGTAGAGCTTGGACAGTATGGACAGATATGGATTTGTAAGAACACTTAGMAGGTTTGGACAGATATATGACAATGGATGAGAGCATGGATTCATAGATTAGTTTAGAGAGTGGTTCAGATAAAAAGGAACATTATGGATGTTAATTACATAGGAAATGGMTCGAACAATGCTAATGGATTCCAAATTGACAGATATTTTTTGGACACATGCAATGCAYACAACAATTCACATTCAAAATAGCGTAATGCTCATAAACAACAATGACAAAACTCCCTACGAGCTATGAAAAGAAAGACCATAAAATGTGAAGCACTTCAGAATATTTGGAAGCAGATACTACATCGAACAACCAAAAGGATTTTAGTTGTCAGAGAATGTAGATTAAGCGTGCGAATTGAAGAAGTCCTTATATGGTCTAAAACAGGTTGCTAGAGCATGGTACTCTAGACTTAATAAATATCTACAACAAGAAGGGTTTAGAAAAGGAAGTGCCAACAACAACCTCTACATCAAGGTAACTCAAGATAGTATTTTATTAATTGAAGTTTATGTTGATGATATTATTTTTAGAAGAAATGATCACAGGTTAAGACATAAATTTTCAAAGGATATGTAGAATGAATTTGAAATGTCATTACTTGGAGAACTATCCTCCTTTATGGGTCTTCATATATGTCAAAGCAACCAAGGATTTTTTATTTCTCAAACTAAGTATATTAGAGAAATGCTAGAGAGGTTCGGAATGGAATATTTCAAACCAGTTACCACTCCTATGCAAACCAGTTGCAAGTTGATTGAATATGATGATTCAAAGTCTACAGACCAGAGGCAATACAGGTCAATGATTGGTATCTTACTATAAGTGACAACATACAGACCAGATGTAATGCAGGCAGTTGGACAGGTGGCACGATTTCAAGCAGCACCAAAGGAATCACATGCATTAGCAGTGAAGAGGATTTTCATATATCTCAAAGGAACAAAAAACTTTGGATTATGGTATCCAAAAGGAAAGGATTTATCAATTATTTCCTACACAAATGCAGATTGGGCAGGTTGCATTGATGACCGATGAAGCACAAGTGGAGCAACATTCTACTTGGGTGAGTGTTTAGTATCTTGGCTAAGAAAGAAACAATCATCAATATCTTTATCTACAGTCGAAGCAGATTATATTGCAGCAGCAGGATGTTGTACCCAGGTTCTATGGATGAAACAAACTTTGACAGATATATAGTTTGAGTATGATGAGCCCATTCCAATCTATTGTAATAATACAAGCACCATCAGTATCTCAAAGAACCCAGTGATCCACTCCAAGATGAAGCACATTCCAATAAAGTATCACTTTCTATGGGAATAGGTTGCAGAGAAGAACATTAGAGTTGAATATGTGGGCACAAAAGAACTAGTGGTAGACATATTTACAAAATTGCTTCCACGGGAAGCCTTTGAGTATCGTCACCAGAGACTCAAAGTAATTTCTACTCCAAAATGAATGTTTTTGAATGCTTATATTATATGTCTTAGACTTACACGAGGAAGCACTATAGAGAGGATAGTTCAGGTTGGGAGATCAGTTTCAAGAAGAGTTCAGTTAGGGGGAGTATCCCCATGGACACTTCACTTAGGGGAAGCAGCCCCGGATGGAAAGATACCTTTGTCATTGATGACAAAGCGGGAGAGATTTATCAGATGCAAAGCACAAAGGCATGGTTCCAGGGGGAGCGATGGTCACAGGGGTAGAATGAGTGACATGGCTTCAATATTGCATCAGAGTGTTGTTATCAATGCCAAAGGGGGAGATTGTTGATTAATTGGGTTGGTTTTCATTTATGTCAACCCTTGAAGAAAGTCTGGTAGCAAAATGGTTTGGGTAATGAACCCAAGTTTGTTTGATGTATAATGGTATGAGTTTTGATATATTTGTATGTAATATTATTCTAGATGGATAGTATATGTCATTTCATTTCCGGTGGTATGTGGAATGTCACATAACTCCTCACGGTTAGAGAGTTATGGCCATGTGAAGTTGGAGAGCCCTCATGAGTCATCTAGAAGCCCCAAAAGGTCAAAGTAGTCAAAGTAGTCAAAGTGGTTGCAAAGAAGAAATTATTTAAATAATAAAGTGAAGTGATGAGTGTACTATAAGTCAAACTGGATACAAAATAAATTATTTAAATATTAAAGTTAATGGAGAAATTACTAAGTGGACAACTAGTTAGAAGTGGGTTAGCCCTAAAATAAAGAAAGTGGGTTAAGATGGTTAGAAGGTAATTTAAATAATAAAGTTAAGTGATGAGTGTACTATAAGTCAAAGTGGATACAAAATAATTTTTTAAATAATAAAGTTAATGGAGAAATTACTAAGTGGACAAGTGGTTAGAAGTGGGTTATCCCTAGAATAAGGAAAGTGGGTTAAGATGGTTAGAAGGTAGCCCCTGGAGGAAGCTACATGAAAGTATAAATAAGAGGCAAGGGTCTCTCATTTTTAATCAAACTTGAGAATATTGAATATCTACAAGTGACTGAGGTAACCAAAGGATATCTAAGTTGAATTTCAGAGGGAAGGTGAACTAAAGAAGGGAAAAATTCTAGGGAGGATAAATTCTTTTGATTATGCTTTCTAAGGTATGTTATTTACAGGTCATCTCACCATTTTCGTAATAACTTTTTTTCTAGAATAATTTAGGCCGTGAAATTGGGAGGCCATTGAGGAAACATATCCAAGTAGTTGTGATACAAATTTCAACTTGTGGGTCGTTGTATGTTTGGATTTAAACGCTGTGGAAAATAAGGTTTGTGGCTAGTCTTGAAACTAGTCTAAAACAGGTGTTTTGGGTAAAAATGCCATAACTTATTCATAGTAGATCCAAATTAATTAATACCAAATGTATTGGTTAGAGTACAGTCTGTATTATTCTTTGTACAATTTTTCGATCTATACAACAAATTTTCTATGCGGGGCATGCTCTACACGTTCACTCTCTAGAATAAGTCAGAATTCAAAAAGGTATGCCATTTTTGCTCTAACTCCTTTTCGGAGAGGTTCCAAGTAGTGAAATCTGGAGGAATTGCATAAACGACACTAAAGAACAGTGTGTACCATTTTTATATCTTTTTTCATTACAGGTACATAGTTATGATTATTGCAAGCTAGGGTTTTTGACTAATTCAAAATTAGTCATGTGAGACTAAAGTAAATTTTGATGAAAATGCTAGTCTCTTGTTGTTAAAGTTAAGGAAGGTTTGCAGGTATGTGATCATATACACCAAGTCTATTACAGAGTTACAAATCAGATTTGGATGATGAAATTGATCAGGGATTTTGGTTGAGGTACATGTTGGGTACATGGTTGAGACAAGTAGTTGATGAGTTGGCACATACATGAGGTGTGTAGTTGATGATATTGGTACATCTTGATGAATAATAGTTGATGAGTAGTTGATACATGATTGGTACATGGTTGGAGGCACTTGTTAGTATTATTGTTGACACATGGTTTATGGATGATGTAGCATAGTTGACTTGGTATATTATTAGAAGCACATATTGATCTTGATGATGATTATGAGTTGTTGTGTTATGTGTTGTTCCTAAGATTATCCTTAAGGATCAAAGAATAATGTAAGGAATCATGAATATAAAATAATCTTTTGAAAGGTCCTTTTTCTTTTGTTAGTTATATAAGAATTAATCCTCAAATGAAATTAATGACAGAACATGACAAAGGTTGTATTTCCTCGTCTGAGTCAATTTATAAAATCAAATGATGTGGGGAGGAAATTACAAAACTATTAAACAAAATGAGGCATCAATGCAAGATGAATATTACCTTGTTCACATTAGAAGAAAGTAAAGAATGCACCCTTTAAAGGATATGAGATACATTTATCCAAGTATCTCACAGGTCTTGTATTTACTTATATCAAACACAGAGGAAAAATTGCTTGCTTATCAAACAACCGATAAAATGTGACCACAATAGTAGTAATACTAAATTGAAACCACTCACTTATCAAGGAATGACATAAAGAAAGCTAGAATTATGAGATATAGGAGAAACACATAACTCAAACTACACAAAGGTTGGAATCTTTGTCTGCACTTGTATTAATTCTCACAAAAGGAGAGTTTTCTTTATTACATCTGGAAAGAAGTAGCCCATGTTAAGTCTTAAAACTATGTATTTATACAAAAATGATCTCAACCCTAAGCAGTTGGAATTATCATAATTCAAAAACAGTAAATATTACAATATGTAAAATTTGAAGAGTTTCATTTGTATCTTCATTGTCTCTTCACCTGCTGGTAGAGACATTTATTCTTCTTGTCCTCCAGCTCATAAACAACTGGCCTCTAATCATGACCTGTGTAAATTATATGCACACATTGTCTCATTTGTTTCCAGATGTGATGGCTTTCCCTTGTTCAACACACTGAACACATCTGCCTACGAACTGCACCACTAACCTAGAAGGTTTTGTTGTGTCCTTCACCTCGAAAGTTTATAGTTTCTTTTCTAGATGAAGTAATTTATCCTGCATTTTCCTTGATTCCGAAAATATAGCCTGTAGCCGTAAACTAGGATTGACTATCCACTTATTAATCTGGATAAGGTCAAATTGTTTCAATTGTTGGATTGTCGTTTGGGATTCTTCCATGCTTGTCTTGGAATTAAGTTGATTTTTTGTTATATCAATTTTCCCCAGGGCCTCATAGATACTATCTCCTTCAATGTCCAATGACTCTTTGTAGAGTGAAGACAATGATTCTTCACAAGCTGTCTTTACCTCCCTGGCTAATATTTTGCTTTCAACCAGATTTGCCTCCCAGGTCTTCAGTATTATGTCGCTTCGAGTTTTCTTTGAAAGAGACAATCGAGAGACCCTAGCTAATTCACCTTTTGTTGCTGATAAAACGAACTCCTGGAATGTAGCTCGAGCTCCATTGGCCTCTCTCTCCTTTATGTAAATGTTATTTAAAGAATGGTCTACTACCCGATAATAGTTTTGAACAACCTCTACTTTAGTAAAAATATTTTTCTAGGTTGATTCCATCTTCTCATGCACCTCCAATGTCTGGGCTTGGAAAACCACCATATCCACTGTCGTGTTATCAGTCAAGTTTATTTTACCCTACAGTTGTTTGACCAACTCTCCCTGTTGAATGGCCAGTTCTCTACTTGCCTGTGAATTTTAATGCATTTCATCAAGACTGATTTTGAGTTGTTGAATTTCCTGTCTTTAACAGGCTTTGATTTTCTCAAAACCCTTATTCATCTCATTTCTCACACTCTGTTCCACAGTCTTTATTTGGTTCTGCAACTGTCTCACTAACAGATCCTTCTGTTTCAATTGTTCTTCTAGATTCCTAACTGAATACTGATTTTCTGTGGCAAAAGCTCCCAATGAGCCTTCCATTTCCATGGTGAATTATGCCTCCTCTAAGGCATGTCCATCATATAGCACTATGTGCCTCTTGATAGTTGTTCCCTCCCTTTGGTGCTTTTATCTTTTTACTATATCCCTCCTCTTCTTGTTGAAGAAGAATTCGTAGGGGGGGCATTTTTTCAAACGAAATAGGATTAAGGTCTTCTATAAACACGACTTCGGCATTTGGGTTCTCCTGACTAGACTGTATGGGCATGACCGATTTGATAGCGCTGCCTATCTCGGTGGATGGTTGTTTCCCTGTTGTGTTAGTAGCTGATTTGTCTAGTGTGGATGGTTATTTTGCTTGCCCCTTTTTAATCAAATCTTCAGCTTGATATTTCGTTTGATCATCAGGTGGATTTTTCAATGTAGTATCCCCCTTCTGTGTCAAGACCTCATTTTTTTTCCGAATTTCCTTGAGCTTCCTATCCACTGGAGCTCCCTGTTTCTAAAATATGGGTCGCAACTTCTTATGTAGTAGGAGATGTCAGGGATTCTCCCTGTAAGACTTTAGGCAGACTATTTCTTCAATGTCTTTGAAAATTATAGAACTCGGCTAATTTGTCTGGAGCYAGAGTTTGAACTCGGCTCAACACTTCCTGATAAGATATTGATCCTCGAAATATGTCATCCTGTGGGGAATATTCATGCTCGTATCTCTTTATATTGTAAAGAGCCATGTGATTTCCCATGATATTTTGGGAATCATGTTTCTTGAATTCAATATTAACAAGCTTAATGTATTCTAGGGACACATCCTCTACCTTTGAGTGGCTGAAATCTAACAGTGAGAGCATACCAACCTACAAAGGAAAGGTGGATCATACCTTTTTCTACATTTCCTTTAGTTCTTTACTGATTCCACCTAGCACAATTTGATGTGCTACCACTCGACACACCAATCGATCTGGTAGAAACTTTGGTAAGGCATGCAGAGGAATGGAACATCCAAAAACCCTGATGTAAGAGAAATGTTCCTCGATGTACCAATCCACTATTTTTCCCATGTTGGTCACTATCTTGTTTGTAATCCTGGGAGGTTGGAAACCGTATATAGCGATATGCATCAACACCACCACATAGTTGCAAATTTCGTAGAATAAATTTTTTTCTTTATCCTCCCAAGGCTTGGAGTGATAGAAATGTATTGGTTCAGCAATGGTCGAAGTCCAGCTCCAGCCCATCAAAGGAAATGGCATCATAAAACATACGTCATCCATAATGTATGTTGACATGTAAAATGGGGTAGGTTTCCCTTTGGCTTTCAATGTTTGATATTCTGTGATTTCCCTGACCAAATTTTCCGACAATATTTTGGCCCAATGGAAGGAATACCCTCTTCTATTGTATGCATGATTGTTACCCATGGTAATAAGAAATGAGCACAGTTTTAATTCCCGAA
Organism: Picea mariana; assembly: GCA_032191745.1. Lineage (NCBI taxonomy): Eukaryota > Viridiplantae > Streptophyta > Pinopsida > Pinales > Pinaceae > Picea > Picea mariana. The sequence continues at coordinate 30,149 of JASDQU010790191.1, read as the reverse complement.
AAGTCTACATAACATCATGGCTACATGCATCATGTGAGGTTATAATGATGCATCAACATATATGCCATGGGTGTCTGCTCTAAATTTCTCAAGACGTGAGCACCAATCCTTGATCAAGTCAAGTAAGTTCTTTCCATATTGCGCACATTATTTTTTGTTGAAGTCTATTAGGAAAGTGGCATTATAAATGTAATTGGGAAATGAGGATACTTTGTACATTACCTGAAAATGCTCTGGCCGAAAAGACCCAACTGCAACGTTTTGTGAATTGCAGATGCTCCTGGTCGAGAGGTCAACATTCTCCAGCGGATAACCAATCATATCATTATAAGGCAAGAGCCTAGGCTGCGTTGTTATTTTATGCAGCTCTGATTGAGCATCATATTTGTATCTCATAGCCTGGGTTTCAGTCACCTTGTCGTCTGAATCTAGGCAGTTGATCAATTCATATTGTATAATATCAAATACCTGCGTCCAGGTTTTCACAATATCTATAGTTCTGGGTGAAGTGTCTGAGAGGACATCAGTGTTCGGGGTTGAGATTTCGCCAACCGATTTAGCTATTTTTCGTGGAGCCATGATATCACGAGCTCAGAAATCTGCTACCTATTACAGAAAATGCGCAAACTTCTTATTTTTCTCAAACTTTCTTTTTTGCGAGCTTTCTATTAGAATTCAAACTCCAACATCGTTATTCACCTTAATTTGTATCGATTTTATAAATACCTTTACTGACAGTGTATTCACTTTCCTTAATGAAAAGATTTAGGCAGTGATCCACGATCTTATTTGGAATCATTGACATAGATCTGTTATTAATGTCATTAATGTTTGGTGGTTCGCGATTGGGAGGTTATATAGATGAGATTTGAATTTACCCGAACTACGATTCAACGAAAAAATAACACGAGATAATAGTGTTTAACCCGTTAACTAATCATGTTTAACCTTAATTATTTCCAGGATTTCGAACCTCGGGATATCCGATAATAGCTTGAGATATGATTTCCAAAACTCAAAATTGCGAAGGGATTAATTATTTGCTAATTGTATTTGATATTTAATTAACCTTTCTTAAGGCATTTCGGGAGTTCGGGCTTTGTGAATTTAGAAAATGATAGATGGTGAATGCCCGAACTCTGAAAGCACGAAATTACTATTTGATTTTTTAATTGGGTTTTAGTTTCTTTTTAGGTATTTATCATTTCATGTGTCAGAAAATTAACTTTATGAACTCTTTGACAAGTCACTAATCGTAATGACGTATCAAAGCTTAGGAAGGTATATGTGTATGATGACTAAGACCCTTTTCATACTTTTCGGATATCGGGACTTTGGAGTTGCTACATGGTGAAACCCCCAAAGCGCGAAACTATGAATCAGTCTCTAGAGGTTTGACCTTCTTAAAATTCAGGCAACTCCAGAATGCTCGGGAAAAAGGGATCATTCGATCGATGGGAGAATTGGATCGATGGTGGACTTCGCGTACACCTTAAGGTTAAAAAAAAAAAAAAAAAAAAACGATTTATCACTTGGAGATCGACTTCTGAGATGAAGTAAAAGAATAGTGTAAAGCTTCAGGATTGTAATTTTAAAAGTGTTCCAACATAGGCTCCATCTGGGGATCGCGTCTCCCTGCAAGGAGTGGAATAATTATAGATCAAGTTCCTTTATTGGGTTAATGGAGTCATCATTAGGTTTCTGGGGAACACCTTTGAGAAAACATACAGAAGGATATTAGACTTCAGTTGTATCTCAGAAAACCTTCAAAAACTTGATCATTCACCAATCTCAATTTTAGGCTATTAATAGCTTTCTTTTTCCTGAAACTGATTTCGGGCCTATTTAAGATAATCAAAACAACTTTAACCGAGCTATCAAACTCTGGTCGATTTTTTTCGCATCAAGGTAGATTAAATTTAACAA
>JASDQU010790191.1:17547-28173 GCA_032191745.1 Picea mariana | reverse complement strand
TCCCTATTGGTTTAGAATGTAAATCTTGTCGAAAAAAGAATTAGCTACCAGAGTACATTATATACATGTATAACAACCTTGCAGATATCATAGACATTGCTTCACTACCAGCGATCCTGTTCAATACCCCGATGAAGTTATCTACATTACCCATTAAATTTCCTTTCACCACTTCAATTTTCACTTTGCTGAGATAAGGGCAATCATTTAAATGAATTTCCTTTCATCATCTCTTTTGGACAAAATGGGGGCAATCGAATTTCGAATTTCCTTTCACCATTTGTCTTGGACTAGATGGGGGCAATCAGATTATGAATTTCCTTTCACCACCTGTCTTATATTTTAATACTTATGAAGTGGGGGCAATCAATTTGTATGCATCATAGAAGGGATGATATATGTTTATAATTTAGCAGTGGAGGTCTGTCAACTCATTTTGATTTACTCTGGGCTAATCCTCTCATGACCTTCAAAACACCTTTGCCTATAGGGAAGCTATTACGGGGAGATTTAATTTCCAAGGACTTTCCTTGAGTGAAACTAATCAATTTAAATCTGATTAAAGGGATAAATTAGTCAGTATTAGCCTAGACATACTTTCTCTCAATTAAAATCAGAGGAATCATAAATTTTTTGCCTATTCTCATTTTGAAGGTCTCGTTTTTTAGGCTTCTTGGGTCAAGGAGAAATCTATCTTTCTGTGAAGATTTTTGGTCAGGGAGTGCAAATCAAGATAGAATAAAAGATTTCAGATATGATAGATGGGAACAGAATGAAGATTCATAGGTTTTGAAAGGTATCTTATTTCCACTCAAACCTACTTCCTGATTAGCAATCTTCTTTTATTCTTAGTTTCTTTTCCTTTTTACCTTCATATTATTTTCATTTGATTCAGAGACTTAGAGTCCTGTATATTTCTAATATTTGATCAGGTGACCATTTTTTACATGAGTACAACCCTGTTTAGATTTTATAAGATTTTGTTTATCATCTTTGTTTGAACAACAATGAGCATCGAATTTCATACCTTGGATTTCATTTGTATTCTCAAGAAAAACCATTATTAATTTATCACTTGTTTCGTGAGAAAAACTAATTGTTCTGAAACGTGATTGTCGGTTTATGATACATCTTTATATCTCGACTATCGATAAGTATTCTATCTGAAAATTAACACGAGAAATGTCAGAACCTCTACAGAAAAAGAAATGGTATGTGTTACTTGTTTTTATATTTTTGTTTTTTATGAAATCAACAAAACTAGTCTTATCTACAGTAAAAGTAAAAACTTACCAAAGAAACGAAAAACTATAAATCAAAATAAGAAAATAAAACCGGTATGTACAATGGTGATTTCAAATTTGATTATTGCATGAAGTGTTTTAGGTAACACCCGTTGATAGGGGCATTAAGGATTTTCCCATCAATATTTTCTAATAAAAATGAATTCTTTCCCTCTGAAGTCACGATCCTGAAAGGTCCAAACCATATGTGATCAAACTTGGCGTTCTTCCCTGTGTCTTCTTTTCTAGCATCCCACTTCAAAACTAGGTCACCATGGAGAAATTCTCTATCTTTATCTTTGTTATCAAACATGAATTTCATGTTATCTTGATATTTATGAAGTCTCTCATCCACCTCAGCCCTATTTTGATGGACTTCAATCAACTAGTTTATTCTTCTGGTAACATCATTGGGCTCTTCCTTCACGTCTTGACAAGGATTCATCACGAGCAGAGCAAGATTTATGGGGAGGAGTATGTCAGTACCGTACACCATTTGGAAAGGAGACACCTCGATTGATTTCTTAGTGCCAATTCTATTTTCCCACAAAGAATATTTCAAATGAACATGCCAGGCTTTCTTATTTTCATTCAGCACCTTTTTTATTATGGTGATTAGGCTCTTATTCGATGATTCAGATAATCCATTTCCATGAGGATAGTAAGTTGTGGAATGTCCTAGTACAATGTTGTACTTTTGACAAAAACTAACCATCGCCATGGATTTAAAAACTTGGGAATTATCCGTAACTATATTTTGAGGACACCCGAATCTTGATAAAATGTTTTCTTCTAAGAAATTGATCACAATTGAATCCGTAGCATTTCGTGTAGGAATGGCCTCTACCCATTTAGTGAAATAGTTTGTGGTGGTTAAAATCCATTTATGTTGTGCACTAGATTGTGGATGTATTTCTCCAATAAAATCCATACCCCATTGTTAAAATGGATCTTTTGTTTTGACTGGAACCAAGGGTAGTGCAAGAATCTTTTTCTTGCCTGAGAATAATTGACAAGAGTTACAAGATATAACTTTAGCATTCACGTTAGGAAATAATTTCTTCCAATAGTATCCTGTTCTCAAGATTTTATAGGTCGTTTCCCTCTTGACGTGGTGTCCTCCACACACTCCTTCATGAAACGCATTTATGACATCATCTGTTTCGGATTCTATTAGACATCTTAATAAAAATCCTAGGGGGTCCTTCCAATACAGTTGATTGTCAATGATGCATTATTTTACCGCGTGCAGCTTCAACGTTCTCACCTTGGAAGGAGTCATATCACTTGGGCACTGAAGAGTCATGAGGTATGAAACTATGTCACCATACCAAGCTGAGGAAGAAAAAATTTCTTGGATCTGTCATGTAAGTGGTTGGTCATCAAGTTCTTCTATATTTGGAAAATATTCGTGGGATTCCAGGTGATTTATCCTGAGTGCCCTGAAGTTTGATTCGACCAATATTTTTTCCAAGCCTTGACCTTTGACAAGTTTAGTCGGTTTTACCTCAAGATCGAATTCCTGGATCTTGGCTAGCCATCGGCCCCTCCTTCCGTCGCTATCTGGTTGAACCAATATATATTTAACAAAGTTGGTTGGAACGTAGGAAATTATTCTGGAATGTAGCACGTAGGTCCTGAAAGATTTGAGGGATTTCACCATCACGTATGCCTATTTTTCCAGTATATCATATCTCAACTCGGTGTCTATGAGGTTTTTACTGAAAAATTCTATTGGTTGCTCGAAACCTTCATCGTTCTACTGTAAGAGCATGGCTGTGATAGTATGTTCGGATGCGAATGAAAGGATTAAGAACTCCTTCATGTAGTCTAGATTGGCTAGCACTGGTACTTCTCCTATCATTTTCTTGATGCGTTCGAAGGATGCTTTAGCTTCAGTCGTCCATTTGACTTTGTTGTCTTTTTTCAGCATATCTGTAATCAGTTTAACAATTTCAGCGAAATTTGGAATAAATCTTCTTAAAAAAAATATTTTTCCTAGAAAATATTGGATTTCCTTTTTGTTCCTAGGAATATTGATCGTATCTCTAGCTTCAACTCTTTTCGGATCAATTTTGATTCCTTATCTAGATACTATGTGACCTAAAATTTTACCTTCTTGCATTGAAAAATGGGATTTCTYAGGGTTGAGTGACAAACCAAATTTTCTACATTTMTTGAATGTTTGTTTGAGGTTTACCAAGTGCTCTGCATCTGAATTATAAAAAATAGTTAAATCATCGAGATAAATAATGGAAAACTTATCTCTCTTGCCGACAAAGGCTATGTCCATTGCTCATTGTAAGGTGGCCCCTACGTTCATCAAACGAAAAGACATTTTATCGTACATGAAAGTACCCCATGGAGTGGTAAACGCGGTTTTTTCTTTGTCATATTCGTGGACCACAATTTGATTATAACCTGAAAATCCGTCAATGATAGACATTTTGTTAGCCCCGACCACTTTTTCCAGAACGTGATCCATTTTATGGAGGGGATACTTTTTTTTAAGGGATGATCTCTTTAGGTTCCTGAAATCCACACAGAATCTGATTTCACTGTTCTTCTTCCTAACTGGAACTAATTTGGCTACCCACTCAGAATACCTGAGTGGAACAATAATATTTTCATCAAGGAGATTTTTTACTTCCCTTTCTATTACAGGAAGGAGTATAGGGTTTATCTGTCTGAGCTTCTGCCTGAAAGGTTTGATGCCCTGTTTTAAAGGTATTTTATGTTCGATGACAGTGGTATCATAAGTTTTTGGTTCGTCGTAAGACCAAGCGAAGACATCTTTGTACTGTTTGAGTAACTCGACATATTTACATTTCATTTCGGGTGGAAGGTATTTAGATATTTTGACTAGTTTAGGATTTTCCTTAGTGCCTATATAACAATATTCAACCTCTTCAGGCTGAGGTTGCAAGGTAGACTTTAGGGGTATGTCATCCTGATCAAATAATCTTTCTAAGGGGATCAAACCTTTAGGGATGTGATTGTTTTTCAACACCAACGTGTGATGGTTAGCGATATTATCTTGGAACCTCTAAGGATCTTCATTTTCTTGCATGATCAAAGTAGGGTCATTATGATTTTCCTGGTCGATGTGTGTTTCAGAAAATTCATCCACCATTTCTGGAAATCTCTTGATCTGCTCATCGTCTTGAAAGACTTGCTAGTGTTGAACATTATTCGATATTGAAGGTTTGTGCCTCATTTATATGTGATACTTTATATTCAAGATGGTAAGTGGCATAAAAGTAGTAGTCGCTTTCGCTAGAGAGTCATCTTGTTGATTTTCTACCCTAGGAATATGATGAATATTAAATGATGAGAAAAAGTTTTCTATCAAATCCCAGGTGCAGTTCATGTACAACCTTAGCTTTGGATGTTTGGCTTGATATTGTTGCCTTATCTTCTTTACAATTAATTCTGCATCACCGTAAACTATTAGATTTTCAATTTTAAATTTATTGGCAGCCTCTAATCCTAAGACGAGAGCTTCATACTCGCATACATTATTTGTATAGTCAATGTCCCATTATAATATGTATGAGAAAGGAATAATGAATTCATCTCTGGGTGCCACAAACAACACCCTAGCTCATGCTCCTTCCCAAGATGAAGCACCATCAAAAAACATTTTCCAAACTCCTATACTATTTACACTTTGTTTGTTTTTTCTATTTTTTTTGTTTTCTTCTTCTGTACAATTTTCTTCTATAGATTCATCGAAACCATCATTAATTGATAATATAAAGTTTCCTAGATCCTGATCGGTGACATATACCGAGTAATTATTTGGGTTCTGTGGGTCACTTATAGTATATGCCAATTTTGTCTCTCTGTATAGACGGGTGAACTGTCCACCAAAAATCGGGATCATAGCATACGTCATGTCCAGTTGAAGATATCCTCCATGTTTGGCACCCCAATACCTGGATAGAAACATGTCGTACTTTGCAGGGACATCAACAACGACTACATCCATAAGAATACTCTTTACATGAATTTTTGCAAGATTAACCACCAAATATTTTATCATACCAAGACATTTAAATTTTCTTGAATCAAAAGAATATAGATCTCAGTATGGTCTAGTAACATCGAGACCCAGTTTTTACATAATAACTTTGGGCATCAAGTTGTGGGATGCTTCAGAATCCAACATGCAGTTACGGAGTAGGTGATCATGCACAATCAATGTAATGTAAAAAGGAGCGACATAATCTTTATCATTTTCAATATGTGGACCAAACATTATAGTAGGTCTATCATCTTATAAATTAATAACATTTGCATGACTTTCAGCATCCGAGAAATTTATCATCTTGGCAATTTGTTTTCTATACATCAATTTTTTCTTCATTTCGACCAGAGGTACAAGAATTTTGATTTTATTAATTTCATTTTCCAGATTGAAAATTCCAATTGTCTTTTCATCTTCTCTGGTTGGGATTTTTGTTTCTCTTTTTTCTGGCATGTTAGTCTGCGTCACTTTTGTTTTGACTGACCTTGTTTTGGAAGCTTGTGTTTCAGTGGATGGTTGAGATTCCTCATTCGTTTTGCTTATCAACAAGATCTTCTTCGGTGGAGCAGTTGTATAATTTTTATCTCTAGACCTTAAATTATATTTCGGCCATTATAGATTTTGTAATTCCTTGATAATCAGACTCTCCCAGATTATTTATGCTTTCCTCATTTCTAGACAGGGGTTCTCGGTCTAAAGATCTTTCGTAATCCTGTATAGTTAGGTGAGGTTCTCAGTCGTCATCACTGATATTCTTTATATCTTCATCTAACCCCTCATAGTCATGCATATCATCACTTTGCATGAAGTTTTCTATTTTAAAAGGGGTTTTGATATTTTGGTCTTCGTTTTTCACTTGTCTCTGTTGGATCTGGGGGTTGGGATTCCTTTTGAAATATCTTCTAGCAAAAGAATCAGGCTTAGCTTGATCTAGTTCCATTCTAGATATTTTGTTTGATAACTCTTTGATTATCTTAGCCATGTCATCCATTTTTTCCTCCAAGTACCTCCAAGATCCAGAGGGTCATGCTTGTTCTCTGAAGCGTTTGGTTTCCTTGGTTCCCATCTCAACCTTGGATTTTAGTTTACCCGATGCCATCATGTTTGAATCGATTTATATAGAATCTTCCTACATCCTCGTGAGGGTAGCAGATCTCCTTTCCCTTAAAAGTAAGGCAAAGTTAGGTTCAAAATCCCCTGCGAATGTCACTTTAGCTATGGGTTGAGAGGTTTTAACTTATGCTGGGATCTTATGATATAGTTTGTTAAACCTTTGGATGAATTCTAGGACTGGCTCTGAATTATTTTTCCTCAAAGCCCCAAATTTTGTCAGATAGTACAAGTGATCTTTCTTTTCTCCCCACTGTCTTAAGAAATCATTTTCTAACTCGTCGTAAGACCTCAAGGATCCTACCGGAATTCCTCTAAACCAGATCCTTACTTTCCCCTCAAAATTTTTCACTAGGATCCTTGAGGATACATCTTCATGTTCGATACTGAGGATATCAATGAATTGATCGAAAAAAGTTATGTGTTTTGTCACCGTTAAATCTCCCTCCCCTGTAAACTTTGGTAAAATTTTCATGTAATTTTTAGGTAGGTCATGAAGAGAAGGAGGAAGGACTAAAGGGGCATATCTGGTAGCTACCTTAGCGAAAATCCTAGGGGGTGGAGGTATTCCTTGACCACCTCCTCCTCCACCTCATCCCGCACCACCTCTAGTGCCACCTCCTCCGACAACAGCCATTGAGAGTCCAGGGGATGAAATTTAGGAATTATAGAGAAGATTTTCAAAAACTTGTAGTGACCCTTTGGCTACCTCGAGATGAGAAGAAGGAGGTTCTGGAAATTGGTCGTTAGGAGACAGAAAATCTGAAAAGGGGGGGAAATGGAAATGAGGACTGGGTTCTTCAGACTTATGGGATATATAAACAGGAGAACCAACAGGAGTTGAATTAGGGTATGAGATATATTCCTCTGAGTTTTGGGGAACTGAAACCTTTACTTCGGGGACCAGCAAAATATCAATAAAAGCGGGTATCGAAAGGGATATTTTACCTTTACTAGTAAAGGGGGAAGTTGAATCGGTCTTTTCTTTTATATCAGGTAAAACCAGCTCAGGGTTTATGGTTTTAGCTTCAAGTTTATCAGTTGATGTATCTCTGAAGTGGATTTGTGTGTAACCTTCTTATGAGATTGAATTTTCAAGTGGAACCTTAGCATTAGTTTGCACAGTTTTGGGTTGGTAAACCTTACTTTTGCATGCAACAGTCTGCTTGAGGTATCCCCTTGGTTTTAATAGATTTTCAGGATCGGATATAGGCGTAGTATGTTGATCGTCTGGGTTCTTCCTGATATTCTTTCTACCGAATGTCGGTTTATTTGTAGTGGAGTCACCAAGTAAAAGATAAAAATTAACCTAGTTATTGTATTCAATCTTTGTTCACTATCAAAGAGAGAAACTTACCATGTCATTCTCCCAGGGAAAAAATAAATTTGTTTCTTCGTCCCGGCAACGGTGCCAAAAAGATGTTGTTCCTAAGATTATCCTTAAGGATCAAAGAATAATGTCAGGCATCATGAATATAAAAGAATGTTTTGAAATGTTCTTTTTCTTCCGTTAGTTATATAAGAATTAATCCTCAAATGAAATTAATGACAGATCAGGACAGAGGCCGTATATCGTCATCCGAGTCGATTTATAAAATCAAATGATGTGGGGGCAGACTTACAAAAATGTTAAACAAAATGAGGCATCAATGCAAGATGAATCTTACCTTGTTCACAATAGAAGAAAGTAAATAATGCACCCTTGAAAGGATATGAGATACAGTTATCCAAGTATCTCACAGGTCTTGTATTTACTTATAGAAAACATAGAGGAAAAATTGCTTGCTTATCAAACAACCGATAAAATGTGACCATAGTAGTAGTAATACTAAATTGCAACCACTCACTTGTTAAGGAATGACATAAAGAAAGTTAGAATTATGAGATACAGGAGAAACACATAACTCAAACTGCACAAAGGTTGGAATCTCTCTCTGCACTTGTATTAATTCTCACAAAAGGAAAGTTTTCTTTATTACATCTGGCAAGAAGCAGCCCATGTTAAGTCTTCAAACTATCTATTTATACAAAAATGATCTCAACCCTAAGCGGTTGGAATTCTCATAATTCAAAAACAGTAAATATTACAATATGTAAAATTTGAAGAGTTTCGTTTGCATCTTCATTGTCTCTTCGCTTGTTGGCAGAGACGTTTCTTCTTCCTGTCCTCCAGCTCAGAAATAACTGGCCTCTAATCATGACCTATGTAAATGATATGCACACGTTGTCTCATTTGTTTCTAGATGTGTTGGCTTTCCCTTGTTCAACACACTGAACACATCTGCCTACAAACTGCACCACTAACCTGGAAGTTTTTGTTGTGTCCTTCGCCTCGAAAGTATATAGTTTCTTTGTTGGTAGATTTAGCAAGTAGGAGTGTGCTTGTCATTTATGGAAAGAACAGAAGGCGAAGTAGAAGGAAGCGAATGGAGATCAAAATCTCCGAAGAGATGGAGCAATAAAACTCAGATCAAATCGAGACCATCCGATCTGCAAGCCAGATCAACAGCATGGATGCATTGCGGGGAGAGAAAGCTGAATTAAACTACTCACCAATTACAATCCCTCAATCCATCTAGATCGCCATATCTCATAGCTTTGAAGATATACGACTGCGGTTGATCCAAAAAGTAATGTGTTTAAGTCATATTAAATCATGACCGTCGGATGCGCAATTGCCAAATCTACAGCAGGGATGAATTACAGATATTAAAAGGAGAATTAAACATCGTTCTTATTCCCATTCCGCAATTAGTCAGGACGGTACGATCTTATAGCTTCGAAGATCAACGATTGTGGTTAACTCACCAATAGCGCACATCTTCCCATTACGGAGTTGAGTGAAAATCTAAAACACTCATAGATCGTGGTTGAACAATCATTCTTGATCGTGGATCTATTATAAGAAACTTCACAACCGTTGGATCATTTTTGAGTGGAAGGACAGGATAAGAGAGAAAAATGTTTGAGAATTAGATTATGCGAATTCTCGTCAGCCGTCAGATCACTTTCAAGTGGAATGATAGGATAAGCTAGCAAATCCACATCACAGAACAATTGAGCCATCGATCTGAGAACATGATCAACGAACAACGTTTAGTTTGGGTCTAAAGATGCGAGGAGGTTACACTTAGGAAAGTTTGAGATTTGAAATTCCCGGAATGCAGATTTCCGCCAGCCGTCAGATCAATTTCGAATGGAAGGATGGGATAAGCTAGCAAAGCTGCATCGCACAAAGACCAAGTCATCGATCCAAGATCCTGATCGAACGAGCAGAATTCACTTCGGATCTAAATTTGCGAGGAGGTTACACTGTGGAATGTTTGAAATGTGAAATAACCGAAGCCCATAAATCCGAAATGAATAATGTCTGTCAGATTTGGAGGACAAGCGAGGACCATTGGATCAAGGTTGTTGGTCACGCAATAGACCACATCAACAAACCAGCTCARCAAACCACGTCAGCAAAAGGGCATAGTGGTATACCATGTCAGAAGTCCACGTCAACAGTCTATGTCAGCAAGGACATGTGGCACAGTAAAAAAATGACAAGTGTCAAGTTGAAATCAACATTTCAGGTATGTGCAAATCATGAATCTGAGTGACACATGGCAGTTTCTTGGCTCATGACACATCATCGACTGACGCAAGATTTACGTCACTCTGAGAGTTTTGCTTCGGGATTTTTACCACCAATACTCACCCAAAGACCTAAAGTCTCGAATGTCGAAGACCCGAAGTGGACAAGAGACGTCCGATCTAAAGATTACTTCGGGAGCAGTCTCATCCATCGATCTACTATAGTGGAAGGATAGTGTAATTGAAAACGTTAACCGACAGCAAGTGGTCTCCACCGTCTAATGACTGACTCAGCAGGTGATCACTCCGAAGGAAATAACAGGTTGAGATTTGAAATCTCCAAGGTACGAAGACCCAAGGAGATCTCGATCGTTAATTCAAGAGAGACACGCGTCAGAGGCTTTTCAGCTCCGAAAGATTGATGTACGGAGGAAATAAAGGCTTGAGACTTGAAATCTCCAAAGTCCGAAGACCCGAAGGAGATCTCGACTGTCGATATGATGTTGGGTGTACTATAAACCATTAATCTAGTTCTGAGATGTAATGTGAACCGTCCAATCTGTTCGAATATTTTGATTCAAAAGTTTTGAAATGTTTGAATCCCAAAAGCTCCTAAGGGAAAAG
>JASDQU010790191.1:7230-17527 GCA_032191745.1 Picea mariana | reverse complement strand
GAAAGATTGATGTACGGAGGAAATAAAGGCTTGAGACTTGAAATCTCCAAAGTCCGAAGACCCGAAGGAGATCTCGACTGTCGATATGATGTTGGGTGTACTATAAACCATTAATCTAGTTCTGAGATGTAATGTGAACCGTCCAATCTGTTCGGATATTTTGATTCAAAAGTTTTGAAATGTTTGAATCCCAAAAGCTCCTAAGGGAAAAGTGTCAAAGTTACGATAGTTATCCATTTCAGGAGAATGAATCATGGTCGTTGAATTGATAAGTGCTCAATAAGACTAAAGCGTATGGTCACCGCCAATGATCATATGAGGGAACGGGCTTAGGAGCTGAAGAAGACATAATTGATTGATTGTAAATGATAGAGAAGACAAAGAGTTTCGACTACCAGAGAAGCTAAGGAATCTCAACATAATGCTCACTGATTATGAACACACATGGTTGAACCGCCAGAGAACATGAAGAGTTTCCATAATGATCAGGAAGATGACTCGATGTGAGAAAACAATGCAGGAGAGAGAAGTGATGTGAGTCTGCGGATGAGCTACACATAGAAAGGAAGAGATGCAGTGAAATATCTGTAGGGAAGAATAGTGACACAGTGAAGAGAATGCAAAGGCATAGTGCATAGAGGTGAGAAGGCGCACAGAGCATAAAAACTAAGAAGAATAGAAAGCGCAGGCTATGCGAGCAAAGAGACACTGATGCAGGAAGATTAGAGCAGTGTAGAAGAACAATGATGATACTGTCAAGCCATAGATAAATACTATATCACTGTGATAAATTCAAGAAAAGCAAATATTTATATTTCAGGGTGGTAGGGAGGTGCTAGGGAGGACTGGTGTCCTCAGAGGTTCAAGTGGGTTCTTGAACACAAGGAGTTGTAGCTTCCATCTGGTTGCAGCCAAAAAAACCAGGGTGGCAGGATGGTGCAAGGGAGAACTACTGTTCTTTGTTATACAGGTTGGTGCCTGTGTGACTGGAAGTTGGTGCTTCCATCTAGTTGGTGTTGGAACACTCAGGGAGTTGCTGCTCCCTTCTAGTGGGTGCTAGAGAAACCAGAGAGTTGGTGCTCTCAGCAAGTTGTTGCTTGTAAAATAGAGTTCATAGCCTCAAGAAGAGTTGGAGCCCATAAGAATGATAATGTACATAAAATAAAGATTACTTATCATATCAAGAAGGAGAGGTTTTTCCCTTTATGGGTTTCCTCAGGAAATATTTGTCTCTGTATATTTCATGTGTGTAATTGATGTTGAATATTCTATTTCTTACTTCCCTTATTTATTGTGATCGTCATTCAGTTTTCTATAAAGAGTTTAAAATGGGAATAATTGTTTAATCACAGTAACAACTGATTCACCCCCCCCCTCTAAGTTGCCCAACATTCTTTTCTAGATGAGGCAACTTATCCTGCATTTTCCTTTCTTCTGAAGATATAGCCTATAGCCATAAAATAGGATTGACTATCAAATTATTAATCTGGATAAGGTCAATTTGTTTCAATTGTTGGATTGTCATTCGAGCTTCTTCCATGCTTGTCTTGGAATTAAGTTGATTTTTTGTTATATCAATTTTCCCTAGGGCCTCATAGATACTATCTCCTTCAAAGTCCAATGAATCTTTGTCGAGTGAACGCAATGCTTCTTCACAAGATGTCTTTACTTCCCTGGATAATATTTTTCTTTCAGCCAGATTTGCCTCCCAGGTCTTCAGTATTATGTCGCCTTGGGTTTTCTCTGAAAGAGACAATCGAGAGACCCTGGCTACTTCATATTTTTTTGTTGATAAAATGGCCTCCTGGAATGTAGCTCGAGATGCATTAGCCTCTCTCTCCTTTATTTAAATGCTATTTAAATAATGGTCTACTACCCGATAATAGTTTTGAACAACTTCTACTTTAGTAAAAATATTTTCTTGGAATGATTCCATCTTCTTGTGCACCTCACATGCCTTGGCTTGGAAGACCTCCATATCCACTATCGTGTTCTCAGTCAAGTTTATTTTATTCTGCAGTTATTTGACCAACGCTCCCTGTTGAATGACCAGTTCTCTACTTGCCTATGAATTTTTATGCATTTCATCAAGACTGATTTTGAGTTGTTGAATTTCCTATCTGTCACGAGCTCTAATTTTCTCAAAACCTTATTCATCTCATTTCTCACACTATGTTCCACAGTCTTTATTTGGTTCTGAAACTGCCTCACAAACAGATCGTTTTGTTTCAATTGGTCTTCTAGATTCCTAATTGAATATTGATTTGTCATGGCAATGGCTCCCAATGAGCCTGCCATTTTCGTGGTGAATTCTTCCTCCTCTAAGGCATGTCCATCATATAGCACTATGTGCCTCTTAATACTTGCGCCCTCCCTTTGGTGCGTTTCTGTTTTTACTATAGCCCTCCTCTTCTTGTTGAAGAATAAGTCGGAGGGGGGAATTTCTTCAACCGAAATAGGAGTAAGGTATTCTATAAACACGACTTCAGCATTTTAGTTCCCCTGACTGGACTATAAGGGCGTGACCGATTTGATAGGGTTGCCTATCTTGGTGGATGGTTGTTGCCCTGTCGTGTTAGTAGCTAATTTTTCTGGTGTGGACGGTGATTTTTCTTGCCCCTTTTTTATCAAAGATTCATCTTGAGATTTCGTTTGATCATCAAGTGGATTTGTCAATGTAGTATCCCCCTTCTATGTCAAGACCTCATTTTTTTCTAAATTTCCTTGAGCGTCCTGTCCATTGGAGCTCCCTGTTTCTAAACTCTGGGTTGCAACTTCCTATGTAGCAGGAGATGTCGGGGCTTCTCCCTATAATACTTTAGGAAGACTATTTCTTCGATGTCTTTGAAAATTATAGAACTCAGCTAATTTGTTTGGAGCCAAAGTTTGAACTCAACTCAACACTTCCTGATAAGATCTTGCTCCTTGGAATATGTCATCATGTGCAGAATCTTCATGATCATATATCTTTAGATTGTAAAATCCATGTGATTTCCCACGATCTTTTGGGGATCATGTTTCTTGAATTCAATATTAACAAGATTAATGTCTTCTAGGGTCGTAGCCTCTACATTTGAGTGCCCGAAATATAACATTGAGAACATACCAACCTGCAAAGGAAAGGTGGGACATACCTTTTTCTATGTTTCCTTTAGTTCTTTATTGATTCCCCCTAACACAGTTTGATGTGATACCTCTCGGCACACCAATCGATATGGTAGAAACTTTGGTAAGGCATGCGGAGGAACGGAACATCCAAAAACCCTGATGTAAGAGAAATGTTCCTCAATGTACCAATCCTCTACTTTTCCCAGGTTGGTCACTATCTTGTCTGAAATCCTGGGAGGTGGGCAATCGTATATAGCGATATGAATTGGCACCACCACATAGTTGCATATTTTGTGGAAGAAATATTTTTCTTTATCCTCCAACAGCTTGGAGTGATAGAAATGTATTGTTTCAGCGTTGGTCGGAGTCCAACTCCAACCCATCAAAGGAAATGGTGTCATAAAGAAAACGACATCCATAATGTATGCCAACATGTAAAATGGGGCAGTTTTCCCTTTGGCTTTCAATGACTGATATTCTGTGATTTCCTTGACCAAATTGTCTGATAATATTTTGTCCCAATCGAAGGAATACCCCTCTGCTAATGTATGCATGATTGGTACCCATGGTAATAAGAAATGAGCAGAGTTTTCCTTCCCAAAAAGTCTACATAACATCATGGCTACATACATCACGTGAGGTTATAATGATGCAACAACATATATGCCATGGGTGTCTACTCTAAATTTATCAGGATGTGAGCACCAATCCTTGATCAAGTCAGGTAAGTTATTTCCATATTGCGTGCATTCTTTTTTGTCGAAGTCTTAGAAAAGTGGCATTATAAATGTAATTGGGAACTGAGGATAATTTGTACATTACCTAGAAATGCTTTGGCCGGAAAGACCCAATTGCATTTTTTTTTGAATTGCAGATGCTCCTGGTCGAGAGGTCAATGTTCTCCAGTGCCCAACCAATCATATCATTATAAGGCATGAGCCTAGGCCACATTGTTATTTTATGCAGCTTTGATTGAGAAACATATTTGTATCTCATAGCATGGTTTTCAGTGACCCCGTCGCCTGAATCATCTAGGCAATTGATCAATTCGTATTGTAGAATATCAAATACTTGCGTCCAGGTTTTCACGGTATCTATGGTTCTGGGTGAAGTGTCTGATAGGACATCGGTGTTCGGACTCGAGCTTTCACCGACCGCTTTAGCTATTTTTCATGGAGCCATGATATCACGAGCTCAGAGCTCTGTTATCTGTTACAGAAAATGCATAAACTTCTTATTTTTCTCAAACTTGCTTTTATGCGAGCTTGATATTAGAACTCAAACTCCAACATCGTTATTCACCTTAATTTGTATCGATTTTATAAATACCTTTACTGACGATGTATTCACTTTCCTTAATGAAAATATTTAGGCAGTGATCCACGATCTTATTTGGAATCATTGCCATAGATCCGTTATTAATTTCATTAATGTTTGGTGGTTCACGATCAGGAGGTTGTATAGATGAGATTTGAATTTACCTGAACTACGATTCAATGAAAATTTAACACGAGATAATAGTGTTTAACCTATTGACTAATCATGTTTAACCTTAATTCTTTTTGGGCTTTCGGACCTCGGGATATTCGAAAATAGCTTGAGATATGATTTCTGAAACTCAAAATTGCGCAGGGATTATTTATTTGCTAATTGTATTTGATCTTTAATTAACCCTACTTAAGGCATTTCGGGAGTTTGAGCTTCGTGAATTTAGAAAATGATAGATGGCGAATGCCCGAACTCCGAAAGCGCAAAAATACTATTTGATTTTTTAATTGTGTTTTAGTTTCTTTTTAGGTATTTATCATTTCATGTGTCAGCAAATTAACTTTATGGATGCTTCAACAGGTCTACTCATAATGATGTGTCAAATCTTAGGAAGGTATACGTGTACGATGACTAATACCCTTTGCATACTTTTCGTATATCGGGACTTTGGAGTTGCTACATGGTGAAATGACCAAAGAAAAAAACTCCAAAGCCTGAAACTTCGAAGCAGTCTCTAGAGGTTTAACCTTCTTAACATTCAGGTGGCTCCAGAATGCTTAGGAAAAAGGGATCGTTCGATCGATGGGAGAATTGGATCGATGGTGGACTTCGCATACACCTTAAGGTTAATATAAAGCGTATGGTCACTGCCAATGATCATATGAGGAAATATTGATGTACGGAGATCATATATATATGATTTATAACTTGGAGATCGACTTCTGAGATGAAGTAAAAGAATAGTGTAAAGCTTTAGGCTTATAATTTTAAAAGTGTTCCAACATTATGTTTGGTTAATGCACATCTTTGAGAGTTGTCTTGGTGATTGATCTTGGTGAGTATATCTTATTTGGTTGATAATATTGATGAGATAGGTTGTTTTGATAGGTTGTTTGGACAGGTTGTTGTGATAGGCTATTTGTACAGGTTTGGTGCATGGTTGATGCACTTGTTCATAGTACAGGCTAAGGTATAGGTTTGGTGCATGGTTGATGCAGTTGTTCATGGTACAGGTTGGTGCATGGTTGATGCACTTGTTTATGGTATAGCTTGATTATAGGTTGAGGTACAGGTTGATGCATGGTTGATATATGGTTTAGGTTATTGGTGTAGATTGATTGGTACCGGTTTAAAGCAGTATATCTCATAGTGATAATGTGAAAGTGGTTCCATCATTCTACTTCTACATCTGGGCAGTTGGATGGGGAAAGGATGGGTGGTTTTAGCCACCTTCTGGTTGTAGCCGGAGAACATAGGGGGTTGTAGCCTCCTTCTAGTTGTAGCCAGAGAATTGGGGAGTTGGAGCTTCCCTCGGGTTGTATCCTAAGAAACTAGGGGGTTGGAGCCTCCTTCTAGTTGCAGTTGGAAAACAAAGGAAGTTGGTGCTTCCAATGAATGTAATTCTTAAATACATATAAGAAAAATCATGTTGTGGTTTTCTCCTGCTTTGGGTTTCCATGTAAAAACACTGGTGTACTGTGTATGATTTCTCATTTGTTCATTGTTTATTTACTCTGCAGCTATTGGATGATAATTCTACATTGATATAACACTTTCATTTTGTGGTTAAAAAGGATATTATTTCTCTATTATTGATTCACCCCCCCTCTCAGTAATCCAACAATTTCCACCTTTATACTTTTAAAGTTATAAAGCATATGCAATTTTTCTTGTGAATCCTTCACCACGTAAATATAATATTCATTTTTTTTCAATTTTATTTTAACGCTAAATTAATTCTCCTTAGATCATGGGTCGGTTGTTGATATTTTTTAAGGGTCACGATTTCTGGTTTGAGTGATATGCCATCCTTGTTCAACATCTTTCCACAACAGTGATGCTAACAAATAAATTCTTAAATTGGAGGTTGTAAAGTCTATATTGGAGCCACATATATATATCATTTAGTCTTCAGCCCACATCAACAGATGTGTTAATCGAATTATATTTTATGGTGGCTCTACGAATTACGACTTCTATAGATGGTGAATGCTATGTTAAAGAGAATGGTGGTTGGATATTTAATCCATATGATAGATAATGTGTTAATTGCAAACAGGCACTTTCTATAGCTTGAAACCATTGACCAGATGCCAGCAACAATTAACTCCAATTGGCACTACTACATTATGATGGGGATCTATATGATTTGCTCTTTACCTTTGCAGTAGAATGATTTTGGCCAAAATCCAAGAGAGGTGTTCAAAGACCTTGCAATCATAAAAAATCCAATATTTTGGGTGGCCATAACCTAGTAGATATGTTGCCAAAGACAATGAAATTTTGACCAAGGTTCTAATAAAAAGTGTGGCCAGTGGCTAGAGCCAAAAAATGAAACTCTGAGACCAAATATGGTGAACCAAGCTGATTCATACACAGAATACCAAAAATATTTGGAAAAATATAAATAAATCTATTTAGATCGAATTGTGTAGCATTAAGAAGTTGTGTTGCGCAATGATTTGCTTGATGATGCCACGTGGCTCCGATAGATTTGAGCTTATGAAATTCTTGGAACCATGACAAGAATGACTCTAACTAACTTGAATTGATCTCATGACCTCTCATAATGACTCTTTAGTGACATGACAACCCATATCTTGGCATTAAGGCTATATTTTTCATGACTCGAATTTTATTTTATGACTTTACTCAAACAAAATTATCAATCACAAACCTATTGACTCATAACATAAGAGAATCATGCCATGGTCTTTATGAGACTAAGCATGACTTTACCCTATCATACATTTTTGACTCACATCCTAACTGTTGGACACACTGACCACATTGAGAGGGGAGGTGAATTAGTGTAGGGCTCTTTTTCAACTTCCATTCACAAAACTCCTTAGTTATCAATCACCATTTACTCATTACTTATTGTTGTCATTTATAACTAGTTAAATGTGAACATACATCAGAAACATATACCAACAACATACATCATCAATAAGTCATCACCATAAGGAACACAAAGAACACAAGATGTATGTACAATTTTCTTTTTATTACGTACTACAATCCTTGGGTTATCATCAAGAGCTTAATATAGTTACAACTCCACAAGAGCACCAACTCTACAATGCAAGACTCAGCTTACACAACTTGTCACCAACTAAGAAGAGGAATCAATCCTCAATAGATACCAATCTATCAACATGTACGCGACCTGTCAGTAGTGCAACACGTGTATGTACTACATCCTCTGTGTGCCTTAGGGTTTTCTCTCTATGAAAAAATTAGATCCTTTGCAGTCTTCATTCAAATCTAGTTATGTATTTCATTGTCCCATCTGAACCATAACCAATCACAACACATATATTCTCTCCCACATCTTACTCATGCTCCTCAACCATACAATATGAATGCTACTTAGTCATGTATAAGAAACCAGTATACTATGGAAAT
This sequence comes from Picea mariana, assembly GCA_032191745.1. Lineage (NCBI taxonomy): Eukaryota > Viridiplantae > Streptophyta > Pinopsida > Pinales > Pinaceae > Picea > Picea mariana. The sequence continues at coordinate 9,523 of JASDQU010790191.1, read as the reverse complement.
CATATCAGTACTGAATCATAAGGGTGTTGTTCACTCTATGAATCAACCAAAATAACCATATCACAATAGCCATACCAACAATTCCTTAAGCATTCACCATACAATAAGAAATAATATCCATCAAGACAACTATGTAACCATACCAAAGTTTCTATGGAAGATCTGAGCCCATGGAATGCAGATCCGGAACTTGCTTCAGACTTCAAGAACCTAGCATCATCTCACACTCAAATCTCCATGACTTCATCCAACTGTACGTGCTCTACCTTCCTTCAGCCCCTTGTTATGCTCTTCAAGCTATGCTCAAGAGATGATTTTCACGAGAGACATTTGCTTCTTATTTATACTCTCAAGTAGCTTCTTTAGAAGCATCTTCTAGGCCACTTTGTCCACATAGTCACCTATGTCCAACTTTGCCCAATTTTCCACTTGTCCATGTATCCAATAGTCACTTGACCACTTAACCCATTTTCCTCATTTTAGGGTTAACCTTCTTATAGCCACTTTCCATAATTAGAAAGTTCTACATTTACTTTATTATTTAAATAATCCTCCTTGACTTTGTCACTTCACTTTATTGTTTAAATAATCCTCTTTGATTTTGTCACTTTACTTTAATATTTAAATAATCTTCTTTGACTTTTTCACTTTATTATTTAAATAATCCTCCTTGACCTTGTCACTTCACTTTATTATTTAAATAATCCTCTTTCATTTTGTCACTTCACTTTATTATTTAAATAATCCTTTTTAACTTTGTCACTTCACTTTATTATTTAAATAATCCTCTTTGATTTTGTCACTTCACTTTATTATTTAAATAATCTCTTCTTTGCAAGCACATTGACTTCTTTGACCTTTTGGGGCTTCAATCCAACATATGAGGGTCCTCCAACTTCATAAGTCCATAACTCTCAAACCGTGAGGAGTTATGTGACGTTCCACATACCACCGGAAATGGATTGACCAAAACTATCCATATAGGATAGTTTTGCTGACAAATTCACTGATCGTCATCTCATTATTCCACAATTAAGCATGGTTTCTCTAACCATACTACTAGGATAACTCAACCGCAAAGCGTCTTCCCGTGAGGGCTTTCACCATAAGGGGGCCACTTTGGAGTTCACCGCAAAGCATCTTCCCGTGAAGGATTTCACCATAAGGGAACCACTTTGGAGTTCATCCATTTGTACAACCATGACCTTTGGAGTTCATCGTAAAGCATCTTMTCATGAGGGCTTTCACCATAAGGGGACCACTTTGGATKTCATCCATTTTTACAACCATGACAAGACAATAATGAGTCATATTTACATAAATCCAACTACAACTCATTGATCCATCTTCATATATGCATACGACTATGACTCCACTTGACATCAATCCATTTACATCAAGGACAATACATGATCCATMAATCACTACATCAATATACTATGACAAGACATTGTTCCTTTGACATCAATCCTTTTGCATCAATGACACATGATCCAACAATCTCCCCCTTTGGCATTGATGGAAATACCAACATTGATGTCAACACCAGTCATTGATGGAAACATGTAGAAAAGGAATTGCTCTACATCAATAGGCATCGCAATCACATCAATGTGACTATCTCTCCCCCTTTGACATCAATGGCAAAGGGTCATTCTCCCCTTGGGCCTGCTCCCCCTGCCTGAACTCTCCTTAGGGATGCTCCCCCTGTCTAAATGCCTTTGATCTTCCTCTGAATAATCTCTCCCCTTTTGAACAAGGGATATCACTTTGATGTATAGCTCATTCTCCCCTTGTGACCATCGCTCCCCCTGGAACTATGTCTATGTGCTCTTTCTCCAAGTATAGGTCTCTTTTTCAAGAATTTATCTTTGCATCTGATAAATCTCTCCTCCTGGAATCATGGGAAGAAGAGTGGCTTCCCCTGTTGTGTCCCTTTCGTCACCTAAATGAGAAAAATAAGGACACTTACAAGTCCATTTCGGTTAGTTGGACAAGACAGCAGTGAATGCAATAGTTAGAAACATCAAGCATAAGAAATAAACAAAGAACTAAACTAATAAAAATAAAAGAAACTAAACTAGAGTGCATAAGGGAAATAGAACAAAAAATAAACAACATGCATACCACCAATGGATAAGTTGTATTAGTGGTAAAACACCAAAGAGAAAGGGAGACTTATGGGTCCCCTATTCCTCCAAGGGAGGTCTCTTGAACCCTCAATGATTGAGCTCTTCTTACAAGTAGAAAAATAGAAGGAAATGGTGAATAAATCAAAAGCTCATTCACTCAA